>JAGKTI010010312.1:0-10557 GCA_018397915.1 Birgus latro
AAGACAGTGGATGAGGAATTTGGAAGGAACTTGAGCGTAAAGTGGAGGGAATATAAGAAAATGCTCTGGAAAGAGGTAAAGAGAGTTAGACAGGGTGCTAAAGAAGTTAGCTGGGGAGTGAAAGATAAAAATGGTAGATTACTAGCTGAGATAGGAGAAAAAGTGAGCAGATGGAGAGAACACTTTAAGGAATTGTTGAACACAGAGAATGAAAATAATGCAAGTATAAGTGGCTGGGGAATGGCTTGGAGAAGGAAGGGTGTGAGAAGAGAGGAAGAAATTAGTAGGATGGAAGTTGTGGAAGCAATGAAGAAAGTTAAAATGGGGAAAGCCCCAGGAATTGATGGAGTGTGTGGTGAAATGCTAAAGCATGGGGGAGAGATAGTAGTAGAATGGATGTGGAAGATATGCAGATTGGCCCGGGAGGAAAGTAGAGTCCTGGAGGATTGGAAGTCAGGTATAATTATTCCCCTGTACAAAGGAAATGGGGAAGAAGAAGTGTGTGGTAATCATAGAGGCATTTGGCTTCTTAGTATAATAGGAAAAGTATATGGTAGGATACTTATTGACAGAGTTAGGGAAATAACAGAGTATTTGGCTGGAGAAGAGCAGGGAGGTTTTAGGAAGAGAAGAGGTTGTGTAGATCAGATATTCATCCTTAGATCTTTAGTGGAAAAGTTTGTAGAGAAGGGAAAGAAGTCGTATGCGGCCTTCACGGATTTGGAGAAAGCATATGACAGGGTAGATAGACAAGGATTGTGGAAAGTATTAAGAATATATGGAGTAGATGGGAAGTTGTTGAAGGACATGAAAAGTATATATGAGGGTGCTAAGGCTGCAGTGCATGTGGATAGTGAACTGAGTGAATTTTTCTGTTTGAAGGTTGGATTGAAACAAGGATGTGTCATGTCTCCATGGTTGTTTAATCTGAATATGTATGGGGTTATAAAAGATATACAAGGTAGGGCCATGGATGTTGGAGTAGTGCTAGTAAGAGAGGGCAGTGTTTGGACACTCCCTGTACTATTGTTTGCAGATGATACTGTGTTGTTAAGTGAAGACAAAGGGAAGCTGCAAAGCTTGGTGGATGAGTTTGGGAGAGTGTGTTAGAAACAGAATCTAAAGGTGAATGCAGGGAAGAGTAAAGTTATGGCCTTTGAGAGAAATCAGTGAATGTACGGTAAGGTTGGATGAGGACGAAATTTGAAAGAAGTGATAAGAAACAGGGAAGTGCACATGGAAGTGAAAAACCTACTACATGACAGTATTGTGATACCAACTTCAATGTATGGGAGTGAAGGTTGGACCTTGTTGGAGGGACAGAAGTCAAGAGTGAGAGGAGTGGAAATGAGTTATTTGAGAGGAGCATGTGGAGTCACATGGAGAGACAGACTGACAAATGAGGAAGTGAAGGAACAATGTTTTTTGTGGACGTGATAGGGAGCGTTAGGAGAAACACATTGAGGTAGTTTGGCCATGTGGAGAAGATGGAGAGTGAGAGAGACTGATGAGGACAGTGTATGTGAGTGAGGTGGAGGGGGGGGGAAAGGGAAGAGGGGGGTGTGAGCTGGGAGCAGGGCAATAAAATGGAAAGGGACAGGATGACATGGAGGCAATTTGTTTGTGGTCACCCCTTATGGGATTACGGCATCTGGCAATAGACAGATAGACAGAACAGGACATATGTTTGAGAAAAAGGGAGTAAAGGGTATCTGGGGGAAGAAACGACATAGAATATGTGAGAAAAGGACAGACCACACCAGGAGGCAGATGCCAGGGCAGAAAGGAAATTGGACATACGGGAAGGATAGGAGGAAAGGTAAAATCAACAGACTGAAGAAGGGTAGGGACCCAAAGTGGAAAAGGAAGGAAGAGCTGGGAGACCGAGTCAAAAGAGCGTTGGAGAAGGCTGGGAGGGCGGGGCAACTTATCTGTAGGGAACTGAAGGAGACATGTATAGGACCTGAGAGTGAAAAGAGAATGACGATAAGATGGGGGAAATACCAGATTCAGCACAAAGACTTGTAGTAGGAGTCGACCGAAGAGCACCAATAGCTAAATGAAGACCAAAATGATGAACAAAATCTAGCTTTGAAAGAGTGCAAGTGAAGGCAGAACAGACTTGGCAATAATAAGAGTTTTGAAAGAATAAAGACAGAGTGAAGACGAAAATGTGTGACTCGATCAGCACTCCATGAAAGATGTGACACTGTTTACAGCAAATGAAGATGATAAAGGGTAGAAGATTTGAGGGAAGAGATATGTGCCTTCCAATTTAACTGAGAGTCAAATGTGAGGCCAAAAAATGTGGTAGGGGATCGGTAGGGAAGAGGGTTGTTATATAAGTACAGAGAAGGCTGTGATATTGTCTGTGAATGAGTAAACGTTACCGCACAGGACTCAGAGGCAGAAAAACGAAACCATGAGCAGTAGCCCATGTGGAGGCAGCATCAATGGCAGACTGAAGAAGTGATTGGAGCTGAGGCAGATCTGAATCTACAGCATAAACAGCTGAATCATCAACACACAGAGAGGCCGAAAAAGAAGGGTGTAGAGCAGAGACAATGCCATTTATAGCTTCCAGAAAAAGGGTAAAACTAAGGATGCAGCCATGGGGGACTCCTTCATGCTGGTAAAGGCACAGGAAAGGTGGTCTCTAAGACGGACATGAAAGTTTCAAAAGGAAACAAAATTTTGAAGAAAAACACCAAAGATACCATGCAGACCAAGGGAGCGAAGGCAATGAAAAATGTGATACCTCCATGCCATATCATAGGCTTTTCTAAATAAAAAAAAACGATGGCAATGACCGACTGGCGGAATGAAAAAGCAGAATCGTTTCGTTTTGTTTCTGAAGGCTCCAACGTGCTTGCATGCGTCGGCCTTGGTCACCTAATGGCGGCTCTCCACACTGCTCGATCCCTGGCAGCCTCCCTGTTCAATCCCTTAACCCTTAAGTCACACTTAATGACCTCGTCCCATGTCTTTCTCGGTCTACCCCTCCCAACCCCTCCCCCAATACTAACACCTCTCACCCTCTGTACCCAATTATCATCCCCCATCCTCTCCACATGTCCAAACCACCTCAGCCTACCTCTCCTCATAACAACACCAATACACTCCAGTTCCATCCTACCTCTCAACTCTTCCATCGTAAACCCAGCCCTCCCAAGCCTTGCACGCAGGGACGCACTGCACATCCACCTAATCATTGTCATTTCTGTACGTTTAAACCTGCGAATATCCTCTTCCTTTACTGCCCAGGTCTCACTACCAAACAGCATCACACTCCTAACACATGCTGCATACAAAGACCCTTAGCACATAAGGAGAGTCCTCTCAATGTCAGGAGAGGCAACAGCTCCCTGAACTTCTTCCAACCACTTCTCACCCTAGCAACCGAGCTAACTCCAGCCCCACCTCCGGCACATAACATGTCTCCCAAATAACGAAACTCCTCCACACACTCAAGAGACTCACCTGGAAGTTCAACCCTCTCACGCCTAACAATCTCCACCTGCTCTCCCCGACACGCCGCACACATGAAATCAGCATTATCTCGCAGTCTGCCTCTAATACCACTACATCTCTTGTGCACCCATTTATCGCAAACACTACACAAGATGGAATTACTTCCCACACCCTTGTGGCAAACTGCACATGGCCACTCTCCCTCTCCTCTGATTGTACCGCCACCAACCCTAGATATCATCGCTTTTGTTTTAGCTGCATTTACCCTTAAGCCCTTGTACCCCATACCATCTCTCCACTTCTTAAATCTTTCCTCCGCCTCCTTTTCATTCTCTGCAATCAACACCAAATCTAAGGTGCTGCGTGTTTCGCAATACCCAAACTGTACGGGGGAAAGGACTATGGGATTCAAGGTGCCACATGAGTCTAGTATTAACCATTCGTTCAAGCAGTTTACATAAACAGCTAGTCAAGGCTATAGGATGGTGATCTTGGGGATGGTGTCCAAGCTAACCAGGTTTAAGAAACGGGAGGATGATTGCCATACGCCAATCAGGAGGAATGAAACCTTCAGTCCAGAATTTATTATAAAGAGCTAAGAGAAAGGACGTGGCTGGTGAGGAGAGGCGTTTTAACGTAGCATAATGAACACTGAGTCCTTCACCTGTATATTTACAAGAGTTAAGTGATGATGATAATTCATGAGAAGAGAAGGTAGCATTAAGAACTCCCTCAGATGACAATGTAAAAGAAATTGGTATGGATTCAAAATTAGATTAAAGGTGATGAAATTCTGGGAAGAGATGAGACCCACTAAAAAGAAGACTAAAACAGCTACCTAAAGCATCTGCAACTAAGGAAACATCAGCTACAGACTGGATATTGATATGAAGAACAGGGGCTTGGGGTGGGATGTGTTTGCCTGATAATTTACGAAGTCAGGACCAAATTGCTGTAGCAGGCATATTTGCAGAAATAGAAAAAACAGTCTCTCCAACTACAACAATTAGCCTGATGGATGGGTATGATGGGAGGCTGTGGAAACTCAGTGAAATATGAGGAGGCTACGAATCCGATCAGGGGTGGGCGTTTAAGGCGAAAACTTTTCCAAGCAGCACCAAGGAACACGTTTGGCGGTAGACAGTAACGTATCATGGGGAATGGGAATGAGGGCAGCACTTAAAACCAGGACAAGGAAGAAGGACAGCATGTCTTGTGGAGACAAAAAAGATGAAGGGGGAAGCAGGGGTATGATAAGAGAAGAAGAAAACTCCTGGTCAGCAGCATGGAACTGCCAACGGGGAGGATGAGGGAGAGGACAATAAGAGGTAAGAGAGAGTTTGATGAGGAAGTGATCACTAAAAAGATTGTCTTCTAATACCAACCATTGAAAATGGAGAGAAACTGATGAAGAGCAAAAGAACAGATCCAAACAAGAGACGGAACGAGTACGGAGATCAAAGTGAGCAGGAGTGCCAGTGTTGAGAATAAAGAGATCTTGAGAAGAAAGAAACTGTTCTGATAAATATCATCTAGTGCTGATCACAGAGTTACCCCAAAGGGACTGTTGGTAACTGAAGCCACCAAGACGAAGAACTGGGGGAGGAAGGGAATGAAGGAATGTGAAAAAGTTAGAAATATCAGGAGGAACTGGAGAGAAACAGAGATGGAGAAAGACACAAGCAGAAGTATGAGGGATAGAAGAAGAAAAAGGAAGAGGTTCAAAGGGGACATCAGTGCGGATCAGAATGGCAGTGTCATATGAAGAAGGAGATCCAATAAAAGTTGAGCCACGAACAGCAACCGGGGAAGTATAAAGAAAGGTTTCTTGAAGAGAGATAACAAGAGGATTTTGGGAGGAAATACAAAAACGAAGGTCCGTACAATGGATACATATGCCTTGAATATTCCACTGAAGGAGTGCGATGACTATGGAAAATCAAGTATGGGAAAAGCACAGAGATTGTTTATGGCACTGAGGGAGAGAGTATTCAGGAGGCATAGGTAAATCAAGAACGGAAGTGATTGGGCAAGATAGGGTGGGCGTAGTGATAACAGAGGAGGCAGGTGGTTGAATAGAGGAAGAGTGGGAAACAGAAGAGAGAGGAAGAGGAGGTGCAGCAGAGGTAGAAAGACTGGAAGAGGAAGGTTCAGGAGAGGTATGAGGAATGGGAGTAGGAGGGAGTGAGGAAAGGGACGAATGTATTTCTGCAGTGACAAGGGTAGGCAGGGAAGAGGTACGGTGAAGATAATTGATGATACTTTGCTGGGATTCTGCTTCCACAGGAAGACAAAGGTTGAGTGTGAGCTGCTGACTTAGCATTATGGTGCTGTTGTTTGGAGGGGAGGGGGGGGAACACTGGATAGGCTGGGCAGTAGAGGAAATGGGAAGAGACCAGGAATATGAGATGGAGCAGATGCAATGGCATGTTTACGTTTGTTAGCTCTGGGAGAAGGTGAGGGAGAAGGACGACAGTATACTGTATGGGAAGGTGGGGGGGGGGGAGCAGAACAAGCAAGAGAGAGAGGGGAAGAAGAGGAATCAGGAAGAGAGGCAAGAGTGGCAAAAGAATTTGTGAGAGGAACAGAAGTAGACACCGGACGAGTTTGAAACTTGTGACATAGGAGTGGGTCTAGTCACAAGGGCATAAGAGATGCCAGGGGAGTGCCCCAAGTGATGTGCCTGACAACGAGCTTCATGGAGGGTAAGCCCCATTTTCCACCTGATGTGGGACACTTCTGATTCAAAAATGTAGGTGGGACATTTCCTGTAGGAGTCTGTGTGTTGCCCCCCACAGTTTGGGTAGGACCGGACAATAGATATGCAGGTGGACGCTGGGTGTCCAACTTGAGAGAAATTGGGGCAAACAGCTTGAGGTCAGCAGTACTTTGCTGGGTGACCAACCCACCAGCAGTTAATGCATTGACAAGGGGGAGGAATGTATTCTTTGACATCAAGGACTGTGCCTCCAATAATAAATGAGGAGGGAAAATAACGGAACTGAAATATTATTTTGGAGATGTTGGCCGCTTGTTGGTGGCGCTCCTTGGGAGGGATCGTGTAACATTGCACTGAAAGGATTTAGTGATTTTGTTCTGAGGGGATGAGTTTTATGTCTTCCATGCATTCGGGGAAATTCCTGTTCTCAAAAGTGATGTAGGAAGGAAGGCGGACAGTACCTACAGCTGAATTTAGTTGGATGTCTGTCTGGAGAGATGGGGATGGGATTTCCGAAGGAGTCTATTAATGCTTTTATTCCTTCTGCCTGAGCAGCATTCTGGACCTCGAGGAGGTGAGAGCCGTGTGGTCTTACAGAGAATGTCACATTGGCACCTACCTGCTGCAGCAGGGAAAGATGAAATGAGGTCTGTTTGGGACATGATATTAATATACTTAGACCTGGTCTGGGGGCCAAAAAAAAAAGGTGGTCAAAGTGGAGGTAGCGGATCAGGAAGCAGTAGAAGGATGGAACAAGGAAGCTGAGGATACAGGACGGATAGACGGAGGAGGGTGCAGAGGCAGATAAGGGTCAAGGATTACTATAGAAGAAGAACAGGTAGACAGTAGCATAGATGGAAGGGACTGTTAGATAGGAGTTGGTGTAGGTGTGCAGGATGGGAACAGTGGAAGGAGTCTTAGAAGTACCAGGAAGAGAAGTCAGGGTCATCATAGGGGTCAAAAATTTGGCAGAGCCAGAAGAGTGAGAACCAGAAACCATTGCCATGATTTTTGCTGAGGAAGAAAAGGCTCATCATGATGGCTGAAAAAGAAAGGACTATTTGGGTGGAACCTGGAGTTCAGAGGCCCAGCCAATGACCCAAGTAGGGATCAAGCTCAAAGCATGCAAACCTTACCCTACCCTTGAAAGGATAGCAACATCGTGTGGAAGAGCTAAGTCTCCCATCACAATGATGGGCCACCGGCTATTGGCTGAGCAAACCTTACCCTACCCTTGAAAGGATAGCAACACTCTGTGGAAGAGCTAAGTCTCCCATCACAATGATGGGCCACCGGCTGTTGGCCGAGAGTCCTACCACTAAGCAACAGCACCCCCAGATCTGAAAGCTGCTGCTCAGCAGCAGTTCCGCCCCTGCAGAAGTCTGCCTCTGCAGAAGTCCACACACTGGGGTGGTGCCGAACAACCATGATCCCTACAACTGGCCAGACCAATAGCTTACACGCACACCCTAAATCTTCCTGTTGCAACTTACTTTAGGCCACTGATGAGAATTTTGATGAATGTGGAAAATTCCACTCTATTTAAAGCCAAAGATAGAAAAGAGAGGATAGAAGAAAAGGAAGGAAGAAGCCATAGCAGAAAAAAAAAGCCTTGCAAAACTAGTTGAGGAAGCAACTGGGACCCAAGAAGAGGGTAGAGGGCACAGAAGAGTGGAGACACAAGTGCGGCATCCACCCTGCAACCAGACTTCCACACACCTTAGAGTTCATAAGGTACTCTACTACAGCTCCCCTACACATCAAATCCCAATCGATGTCTCCGAAGCTCCCCCCCTCAGCAACAACGAGCAAGGAAACGGGGGGGGGGGATGAATGTGTGGTTCATTTCACGGAAGCTGTACCATTGCTGCTTCTATTCTTTCATTTTCAATTTCTTGTTTCTGGGTCTAACCCAGCTCAATAAAACTGAGATATGATGATGATGATAATAATGGATGCAGTAATGACTTGGTGTATGGTAAGAAATATACAGTAAGACCTCGCTATAATGGACCAATTGGGGCCCATACCATTCCGAAAAATGCGAAATTCCGATAAAAGCGACATCCAGCTTCCCCCTGATAAACTGAACTTTCTCCGATATATCAGACATTAGTCCGGATCGTATGAACATTTTTTTAACTGTTCTGACTACCACTGTGGTAGTGTATTGTGTTATAACTTCACTACATCAATAAAATGGCATAATATAAACAATAATGCACTGTACATTGACAAACATGTCTTTTATTTATCTTACTGTGGTAAACATAGCTGAAGTGGTCAGGCAGTCCGGACTGCTTCTGGCTTTATCAGACTTTTTCTGATATGTAGAAATTTAGTCCGGTAGCTCCTCGAGTCTGATAAAAGTGAATTCTGGTAAATTGAAGTCCATTATACTGAGGTTTTACTGTACATGAAAATGAAGAAACTTCACATGCATGAAGCTTTTTTAAAAGATCAGATAGCCAATAGTGATAACTCGCTTGCAGCTTCCCCACAGGCAACTCACATGATTATGCAATGATTAAATGGATACCATAATCTGCTCTTTGCAACACTAATTCTGAATACTGCAATTCCAATCGGCAAAATATTACTATACAGCACTAGCAACATTAATTCTGAATAATGCAGTTCCCTATAGCAAATAATAATATACAGTATTACAAAAGATAGATAGATATTACAAAAGTCATTAACTTCTTCACTCTGGTGACATATCTTATATTCTACTACAAGTATAGTACCATACTCTAGCTACCAGATGATATTATTCAGCTTTGGAGACTTTTCAAATTGGAGGGGTTAGATACAGCCTTCCTCTACCCCTTCACTACAATACTAGAGGTCTGTTCTAAGTGGCAGAGAATTGTTGTGGCAGCAAGAATAATATTCATTACTGGACCAAAACGGTTAAAATCAAGCACTGTATGAGATGCATATGATAGACAATGGGGTAATGCACCTCAAGCAAGAAGAAAACACGTGTGGGATGTCATGGTTTCCTGTGTGAATCATCATTACACCTCAACATTTAGCTCATTCTTCAGCATGGATTACCACCTGAATGGAGGTGGGGTGCTGGGGATGACTGAGCACCTGCCCATTTTGCTCCATGCATTCTAAGTGCCACCTCTGCATGCAGATTTAATTGATCCACCAGTAATTAGGTGCCCCTATTTGACTTTGAACACCTACCCAAAAACTACTACTCTGCACAGCCTTGTTTGACTGATATCACTGCAATCCCCAAGATCAGAAAGTGCCTGATGTTTAACCCGTCCAGTCCCGACCGGTGTCTTACCCAGCCTACCCCCAGATCCCGACCGATTTTCGACTTTTTGTTTTTTGGCTGAAATCTTCACTTTTGATGAGAAACATCAAAAATTCATAGAGAAATCGCGATCTTGAAGTTAGAAATATTGATACAGGTGTCACTCAACCTTACATTTTCCTTCTTTTTCAGGGTACCTGGCTAAAGAAAACGAACTATGAAAGAGTTAACTAATTCAAACCACTTTAAATTACATATTTATTTTATTTATTTGGTACGAATTTATGTGTAGTACAAGTCTACATTGATTTTCACACAATAATATAGCGTTTATAAGCATTGTTCACTCACCCAAAACCCCAGTATATGGCACCTTCCTTTACGACATTACCACATCATCACTTCTGTTTGTTTCTACCTCTAGCTTCTTTGTTTCTAAGTCCTCCACCTCAGGAATAACTTTCACCGTGAATTTCGTCATCGGAGAGACTGTGAGGCAACATACCTTTAATGGCCAGGTTACAGCTAACAGGTGAATTGCCCAGTGGAGGGGGAGAGGGGGGGTTATGTGGGGCCAGGCAGTATCCCCACCTGACAGCAGGTAGAGGAAGGTCTCCCACATATGCCTACCAAAAATCACCTGCGAATGTTGGAAAATGTGCACACAATGGGCCTTGCAATTGAATGACGTACGATGCACATTGTTGGATCTGTCCGCAGAAAAAAGTAGTGACATGCATCGTACGTCGGTGGGACTCGGCGGGTTAAGGCGAAAGCAGAGATTTTTGGAGTATAAAGAGTAAAATCTGTTTCATGGCTCATTTTACAAGTGTCAAAGAGTCCACCCGAAGAAATTAATAACTCAAGTCTAGCAGTGAACCATCTGGCTATATGACTCAAGTCCATCATCAGAGGTACCACAGTTAAGACAGTTAAAACCAAGGACATTATAAGTTCAGGTATAAGCGATGCTTACTGGTATTTGACTATCATGCTTGATGCACACCATGCTACAAAAAAGCTATGGGCTTGGTGCAAACCATGTCACAAAAAAGAAAAGCTATACGTATATATATATAAAAATATATAT
>JAGKTI010010313.1:0-28796 GCA_018397915.1 Birgus latro
CTTACCCACGCCACCATAAAAACAACTTGCACCCAACCCTGAAGGTCCGGCCTCATCAGATTCATCATTTGAATCGCGCCCAGACATGATTTTTAAAGTTTTGATGACAAAATTCACTACTAGGTCCAGTATAATAATGGAAAAGAAAGGTTAGGAATGTCCCTTGAAACGGTAGAATTTACCACAATGAAAGGTACGCCAGCACTGAGACAAAGCAGGAGGGAGAGAGGGTGACAAGGGATGACCGGGAAGGGAAGCTGTGCCATGACTGGTTGGTGGTGGTGGTGGTGGGGACTTATAATCCCTTGCCATGATTTGTCGGTCTTGGAGGTGTGCCTATCCAGCTGGCACTGTGATTGGCTGAGTGACATGGACGCAGGTCCCTTCCGATGTGGGATTCTCCACCCAGGCAGCAAGCAGGTGAGCATAAGACCACATGCAGCACTTTTGTTTCCGAGACTCTTAACCTTACAGCTTTGCTGGATTAGGGATTTCCTACTAGATCGTGAAATAAGAGTTGTCAATCATCGTCGTAGCAACCCCAGGAGGGTACTAAGCGGTGTCCCACAGGGCTCGGTCCTTGGACCCCTCTTGTTTCTGTTGTATGTCAATTTTCTTAACAATGATGTGAACTCACCCACGAAAATGTATGCAGATGATCTCAAACTGTACGTAAATATCAAGCTGGATACAGACCAGAATACTGTCAATAATGTGACTACCTGCCAAGCAGACATTAACACTCTCGCTAGGATCTCAAAATCTTGGAGTTTATCCACGAATAATGACAAATGTGCACACCTGAGATTTACCCGTAAAAATATCCCATGGGAAGAACTTGGGCTTTCTGGTATGTACTACTTCAATGATCTACCTATTCCTCAGAGGAACTCTGTATCTGACCTGGGAGTACTGATTGATTCTTCACTTAAATATCACCAACATATTTCAAATTTGGTTCATAAAGCTGGGCCTCTGTCAGACATTATTTTGAAGTCCACAGTAAACCGTGATGCCTCATTCATGAACCCACTATATATCTCCCACATCCGTCCATTGCTAGAGTACTCCCCATCACTGTGGAATCTGGGGTACATGGTGACCTTACGCTGCTGGAATCAGTAAAGCGACGTTGGACAAAGTCTATGCAGGGGCTTGAAAACCTCAACTATGCGAGTAGATTGAGGCCTTTGAAATTATTCTTCATTCAGGGGAGACTGCTTCGACATGACATCATCTAATACTGGCAGATGTTTCATGGAAACTCTTCATTGACCTCAGATGATCTGTTTGCCCGTCCTCTTTGCCCTACTACTCGGGGCCACCAGTTCAAGATTGCCCACTCCAGGTGTCATCTTGACGTGTAATGGGGTGTATAAAAGCCAGCGTTGCCCAGAGACAAAGTGAGGATCCTCTCTTTGGCTCAGTAGTAACGTGCGCGCGATTCAAGCGCGAGGGCCTGAGATCGAATCTCAGCCAGAACAGTGATTTATTTATTCAGTTTCATTTCAGTTATTACATTGGTCGGCAGTGGTGTGGGATGTGAGGTAAGGGCCATGAGGGTCATATGTCGTGTTGACAGCCTTACATCCCGGTGGTAGCCTCCAGTGCTACGCTACCATGTGGGAGAGCGAAACTGACCAAAGTAATCACTAGGGGTAGAAAAGAGTGATGTAATGGGGTATATAATAGCCCGTGTTGCCCAGAGAAAAAGTGGGGATCCTCTCTTTGGCTCAGTGGTAACATGCACATGATTCAAGCGCGAGGGCTTGAGTTCGAATCTCGGCCAGAACAGAGATTAATTGATTCAGTTTCATTTCAGTTATTACAGTGCGTAAGAAATACTTCAATATCAGATGCATACCACTCTGGAATTCCCTGCCCAACTCTATTGTTTCTATTCAGGACCTAGATTCTTTTAAAGCAGCTCTCACTTCCCATCTTGGTGATTCCACGTTCCAATTCCATTAACTCTATATGATGATATTATTCCTTTCTTGTCCTCTTCCTATCTGTCCATCCCCCCACTTCACTCTTCAGCAAGTAGTTACTTCCTAGCTGCATATGGTGCACCTTCCAGCCTATATCATTGCTTTGTTCTTTCTTACTTATTTCCTATTTTTTGTGGGCTGGCGCATCAGCAGTGTGTGGCTTCCATGGGCCCTTCCTTTGGGCAGGCTCAGGGTCCAGGAAGCCCACCAGGTGAGATAACCAAATCAGTAAGGGGGATACAGCTTATACCAATAAAAAGAGGAGAGTTTGGGCTTCCTGCTCATGCTAAAAAGTACGTTAGGACAAAAGTGGCCTGAAAGGCCCTTCCCTTGCAGGGCGCCTCATATTACATTCCTGAGGATCAAGACATTGTTAGAAGACAGTTGCAATCACTGCACCCACGTAGTAAAGTTTTCAAAAAAAAAAAAAGGCATTTTTTTTTTCTACCTCCAACTAATGTATGTTCAAACGGTGATGTTTATGCTAACTGCTGTGAGATGATTAAAAAAGTCGATGGCATCTTCCTCCTCCGTTGTATAGTTTACTCACAGCTTAAACATGAGTCTCAAATTATTGCACAAAATGTATTGTATAAATAGGTATGCCCTCTAGTGAAAGCTCTGAGGGCCTTCAGACCATTGGAGAGAATGTCTTGGATTGATGAATACTAGCCTAAAGATACGAAATCTGGTGAGCTACCGGCAATTCTGCAACACCCACGTACACAGCTTGACGGGGAACCTTGTTATTGTTTTGGTAGGGAAACAGGAAACTTCGTAAAGTTGTCATTTTCGTTATTTTTATTTCTTCGCTTGCCCCTGATTTATTTCCAGTTGGCATTATTTTTTTAATGGAGCATGACAAGGTTTTGGGAGTAGAGCTTATTTGCTTGAGCAATATTCTAGATATTTTTGTGCTAAGCAATTTTTCATCATCTGTTTCGGAAATGTACACATCACTTTGCTTGGTAACTCGATGAGTCGAGCCCGCAACCCCGTCGACGTGGAAAGCATGGAAGCATATGGGAGCAAACAGATATAAAAACAGGAAAAAAGGAAAACAGGAGGTGACATAACTGACGTTGTAAAGACATTACACAACACCAAGAACCAAGTGCGATTGAGAAAGTATGTAAGTCAGGAGCAGTTGTTTCCAAACTTGACCCTGTTCATCTTGCAGTTGAATCAGGAAACCGCATTAAATCACAACTTGGCAGTTTGCTTCGGTAACCTTGATTTGTCGCAGAAAGGACAATGAAAGCTTAGAATTTTTCAATATTTCTTTTTTTCCACTAACATTTGCAGTTTACGACTGAGACTGATGCTAGAGATGGTCGCCTTTATGCATTGGTAGTGATGTAACCTGACAGTTTCACTTATACAAATGCCTCTCAGCTCCCTCCCTGTCACCCTAAGGAGGATGGTGGACAGCATAGGAGGGCAACTTCAGTTTGCAGTCCACAGAAAAAAAGATAATCATACTAATAGGAAAAATCAGCAAACATATTGACAATACTGTGTCGGGAAGCAAACCCAGTGTCATGTGCTGAGGTTGCAGCTGTGCTGAGATTAATTGGTGCTGTTTCAGTCGCTTATTATCTGGATTTGTCTATCCATAGCCTGATGCCCTAATCCTGCAATGGGTGGCCACAGACAAAACGCCTCCAAGTCACTCTGTCACCCACTTTTGCCTTCTCTCCCCCCAGCTCACTCCCCCCTCCCTCATATACCTGTCAACTCCATCCCTCCACCTCATCCTCGGTCTTCCCCTCTCTCTCCCTCCCTCCACCTCACCTACATACACCCTCTTAGTCAGTCTTTCATTCTCCATTCTCTCATGTTCAAACCACCTCAATGTATTTCTCCTAATCTTCTCAACCACATCCACATCCACCCCACAACGTTCCTTCACTTCATTCATCAGCCTGCCCCTCCTTGTCACTCCATATGCTCCTCTCAGGTAACTCATTTCCACTGCTCTCACTCTTGACTTGTTCCCCTCTAGCAAGGTCCATGCCTCTCTTCCATCACAGTATCTGTACTGTCATGCAGTGACTTATTGACTCATACTCACCTCCCTATTGCTCATCACTGCTTTCAGTAAACAAACAGCCTTCCTTCCCTGCTGTTCCCTTTCAAGTATTTCATCCCCAGAACTTCCATCCTTACTTATTACACTACCCAATTACTTGAATGCACTAACATTCTCCATAGGCTATCCTCACCATCCAACCTCACTGTGCATTGTGTGACTTCATTCCTCTCAAATACCATAACTTTACTCTTGTTTACATTGACTTTCAGATTCCTCTTCTTACACATTGTCCCAGATTCATTTACCAAACCTTGAAACTCCCATTCACCTTCACTCAACAATACTGTATCATCAGCAAACAACAACACCGGAATCTTTCACATCTCACCCTCATTCTTTAGAGCCACCCCCACATCCACTGCCCTACCTTGCACCTTCTTTACAACCCCATCCATGTAAATATTAAACAGCCATGGAGACATCACACAACCCTGTTTCAGTCCCATTTAGATCAAAGAACTCACTCAGCTCACCATCCACTCATACAGTAGCCCTAGCTCCTTCAAACACACTCTTCACAGCACTCAACAATTTCCTCTTTACTCCATATATTCGTAATACCTTCCACATACCTTGCCTATCTATTCTGTCATAAGCTTTCTCCAAGTCCATGAAGGCAGCATACACTTTGTTTCCCTTCTCTAGATACTTCTCCACTAAACATCTTAGAACAGATATCTGATCTACACACCCTTTTCCCTTGCTAAATCCCCCTTGTTCTCCATCTGGCTCCTCTGTTATATGCATAACCCTATCAATAAGTATTCTACTATATATTTCTCCAGTCAAGGCAAATACCCTTATGATTACCACATACTTCTCTCTCCCCTTTTCATTTGTATAAAGGAACAGTTATACCTGATTTCCAGTCCTCTGGAACCCTTCCCTCTTCCCAAGCCAATCTACACAACTTCCATATCCACTCCACAACAATCTTACCCCTATACTTCAGCATTTCATCACACACTCCATCAATTGCTGGGGCCTTGCCCATCTTGATCTTCTTCATTGCTTCAGCTACTTCTTCCCTACTGATCTCTTCCTCCCTCCTCTCACCTCTTCTTCTCCCAGCCATTCCCCAACCACTGGATACTTAACCTAATATTTTGTGATGTTTCTTCCACATTACTAAATTAATATGCAGCATATGCTTCCCTGTGTCCCAGTGCAACGTTTGGTAGAACAGCAGCCTGTAACAGGAGCTCCACTGCTTGAGTTTGGTGTTGTAACTCGTATTGATGTACAGTAGTAATGAGGCAGAATTGTCATAAAAGATTAGGTTAGGTATGCTGATAATAAGGGCCAAAACAGTACTGAATAATTTCAGTATGGCTGTAATCTCAGGTAAGAGTCAGGCAGCTTTCCACTGTACCACAACTATGTAAAAGTTGTTTCACCTTGTCACAACATACTTGTAACCAAGATACCCTGTACCCCCCACTGTGAACATGAAAGGAAAGAGACAGCCTCCTGGCACTCAGGCAAGTAGCTGTTAATTATACCCAATGCTCATCTGACAAACAAAACGGTTGTCTCTTCCCTCGCAGGTGCACAGTGGGGGAGGGGGTACCTTGGTTACAAGATTGTGACAAGGTAAGACTTCTGTTTAGCAGTACCATATATGTAAAAGTTGAGTTTTACCAGGTCAGAAAAAGTTCCTGGACACTTTTTAACCATGTGTGATAGGTGGGAGTTCCTACCATCCACTCATTTCAGGGTCATATCCAGGTTTCAGATTTTACTGGTACAGTTTTAGTTTTTCATTTCAATACTGTACAATGCACAACTTTGTTTAAATAAAATACAGTACATGCATATTTCTTATGACAATAATATAGACTGTGTACCAAATACTGTACATAATTAATCTGCTATACATAAAACACATAACTGATGTTAAACCCACATGAAGAAACCCTTGTGAAGCCTTTTTTTTTTTTTTTTTTTTTTTTTTTTCACTGGCAGGGTCTATTAAACATCTTACAAGGCACATATATAACTGTGTGTCATGTGTCAGGCATAGGCACTATGATGATGGGAGGGTGCAGATAGTATAGAGGAGGTGAGGGGGGGGATGTGATGTTAGGGTATGATGGGATTGGTGTGAGCAAAGTGGGTGGGAGAGGCGGAGGGGAGAATAAAGTGAGAGAGAGAAAATGTCAAGAGCACCAAGTGTGGATATTAGAATGTGAGAGAAGACAGGGAGAGAGAAAAGGCAGAGAGAAACAGTAGAGAACAACAGGAGATCCTATACGGCATAATTAATGAGGTCAGGCAGGGTGGCAAAGAAGAGACTTGTCATGAAAGATGTTGTGAGCAGCGTGATTGGAGTTAGGGAGAGAAAGAAGAGAGAGAGGTGTGGGAATCAAGAAAGAAGAGGTATCATGGGAAAGAAAGACATGTGAAAGAAGAGTGTGGTTGGAAGGTGTTCAAAATATGTGAGCTGCTCAGAACCAAAGGGTACATTCCACCATTTAAAAATAATAATAATAGTAATGAGCGTCAGTGTTTGGTAGCATTCCAACTATCATAACTCGATCCAGCCATTTTTTTTTTTATCTGTTTGTTACATTTTGAATCCAAAGGTATCTACTTTGTGGTGATGTATGATTGTTTCTTGTACATTAAACCCTTCTTATAATGAACTGTGGTATAGTGGATATTAGATTTAATGGATGCTGCGAAGCCCACTGAACTTTCATTGGATATAATGAATAATGAGGTGCAGTGGGTTGTAATCCATGCTTTTCCTATCCTTTTTACTCCAGCCCTGCCTAAAATTCCCCTCTCCATCATTATTGCTGAGTTGTAATAACAGACTGTAGTAATACTGTACTAGTCATGAAGAAGTGCCATGACAAGGATATGAAATAAAGGTGCAAAAGGATGAGATTATGGGCCAAGTTAGTGTAAAGTAGGTATAGTTTACATTTTTAATACTGTATTCTGATATGGAGCACCTGAAGTGTGAATGAAAATAAAGAAAAATGAAGAAAAAAAAACATAGTATACAGGGTTCCCATGCACATTCACCCTTTTTAGACTGGTAGGTAAAATGAGTACTTAGGGTAACTCATAAGGGAGATAATTGTGGTAACCTGGATGATATAGTAGGAGTGTATCCCAGGATATTTGGTGAAAAACCATCCACAGGCTCAAAGGCCTTGGTTATAGAGATGAGCATTGCAGCTAAGCATCTCATGGCATTGCCCCCACCTTTACCTTTACTGTATATCTATCTGTCTATCGCCAGACGCCTCAATCCCGCATGGGGTGGCCACAAACAAATCGCCTCCATGTCGCTCTGTCCCCCGCCATTTCACTACCCCGCTCTCAACTCACACCCCCCTCTCTCATGTACCTCTCCACTCGATCCCTCCATCTCACCCTCAGCCTCCCCCTCCCTCTTGCCCCCTCCACCTCACTCACATACACTCTCCTCGTCAATCTTTCGCTCTCCATCCTCTCCACATGCCCAAACCACCTTAACGTGTTTCTCTTAACGCTTCCTGTCACGTCCACAACCACACCACAACGCTCCTTCACTTCCTCATTTGTTAGTCTGTCTCTCCATGTGACTCTACATGCTCCTCTCAAATAACTCATTTCCACTGCTGTCACTCTTGACTTCTGTCCTTCCAACAGGGTCCAAGCTTCACTTCCATATGTTAGAGTTGGTATCACAATACTGTCATGTAACAACTTTTTCACTTCTATGCTCACCTCCCTGTTTCTTATCACTGCTTTCAATGAACCAGCCACCTTCCTTCCCTGGTGCACCCTTTCAAGCACTCCACCCTCCAAACTTCCATCCTTACTCATCACACTACCCAGTTACTTAAATGCACTCACATTCGCCATATCCTCCCCATCCAATCTCACTGTACATTCACTGGCTTCACTTCTCTCGAAGACCATCACTTTACTCTTCCTTACATTCACATTTAGATTCTGTTTCTTACACTCTCTCCCAAACTCATCTACCAAGCCTTGCAGCTCCCCTTCGTCTTCACTCAACAACACAGTATCATCTGCAAACAACAGTACAGGGAGTTTCCAAACACTGCCCTCTCTCACTAGGGCCACTCCAACATCCACTACCCGACCTTGTATCTCTTTTATAACCCCGTCCATGTACAGATTGAACAAACATGGAGACATGACACATCCTTGTTTCAATCCAACCTTCAAATGGAAAGATTCACTCAGTTTGCCATCCACACGCACTGCAGCCTTAGCATCCTTATACATACTCTTCACTGCCTTCAGCAGCTTCCCATCCACTCCATATATTCCTAGTACTTTCCACAATCCTTGTCTATCCACCCTGTCATATGCTTTCTCCATATCCATGAAGGCTGCATACAACTTCTTTCCCTTCTCTAGAAACTTTTCCACTAAGGATCTAAGAATGAATATCTGATCTACACAACCTCTTCCCTTCCTAAAACCTCCCTGTTCTTCTCCAACTAATTCCTCTGTTATTTCCCTAACTCTGTCAATAAGTATCCTACCATATACTTTTCCTATTACACTGAGAAGGCAAATGCCCCTGTGATTACCACATACTGCTTTTTCCCCTTTTCCTTTGTACAGAGGAATAATAATACCTGACTTCCAATCCCCCGGGACTCTACCCTCCTCCCACGCAAATCTGCACACCTTCCACATCCATTCTATTACTATCTCTCCCCCGTGCTTCAGCATTTCACCACACACTCCATCAGTTCCTGGGGCTTTCCCCATTTTAACTTTCTTCATTGCTTCCACCACTTCCATCCTGCTGATTTCTTCCTCTCTTCTCACAACCCTCCTTCCCCCCGCCATTCCCCCAGCCACTTATACTTGCATTACTTTCATTCTCTATGTTCAACAGTTCATTAAAGTGTTATCTCCATCTGTTTACTTTTTCTCCCTTCTCTACTAATAATCTACCATTTTTATCCTTCACACCCCCACTGACTTCATTGCCACCCTGTCTAGCTCTCTTTACCTCCTTCCAGAACATTTTCTTACATTCCCTCCACTTTGCACTCAAATTCCTTCCAAATTCCTCATCCACTCTCTTCTCACTCACTCTTACTAATCTTTTCACCTCCCTCCTCCTCTCTACATATAGCTCTCTCGTCCGTCTCTCAGCTTCTTCGACGCCCCTGTTCCTCATCCACTTATTATATGCTTTCTTCTTTTGTGCCATAGCCTGTCTCACCTATTCCATCCACCATGCTGTTCCTGAACCCCCTTTCGTCTTCTCTTCACCCCACACACCACCTCACATGCTGCACAGATTTCTTCTGTGAATATCTTGCACACACCTTCCACGTCCCCCATCTGCTCCGAACTACTGTATATTTACCCAGTCGTTCCTCCACTTCCCTTTTATATTCAGCCTTTATTCCGTCCTCTTGTAATTTTTCTACCCTCCTTGTAAGAAATACTTCCTCCTATCCTTCCCTTCTTCTCTTCCTCAATCCTGTTTGGATTCTAGTTCTGGCCACCACCAAGTGGTGGTCAGAAAGTCCACTCCCCCAGCCTCTATATACTCTTGCATCCATTGCGCATCTTCTCATCCTTTCATCCACATACACATAGTCAGTCATTGCCTTCCGTTCATTCATTCCACCGTCCACCCTTCTCACCACTCGCCATGTATACCTATGGATCATTTTGTGCCTGAAGAGGGTATTAGGTAACACAAACCCCCTCCCGGCACAAATGTCCACTAAAGCACTGCCATTCTCATCCATCTCTGCAGGCACACCCCACTCACCAACCACTCCATCCACCTTCTCATTCCCTACTTTTCCATTCACATCTCCAATCAGAAACATACTCTCATTCCTTTCAAACTTTTCCAAGCATGCTTCCACATTTGTCCAGAACTCTTCTCTCACTCTACTTACATGATCTTGCATTGGCGCATACACGCACACAATCACCCACATTTGTAGTCCAACTTTCACTCTTATCCACACAATCCTTGACCCAACTGATCCATACTCTCTTACATTCTCCTTCCATCTTTTACTCACAGCAATACACACTCCTTCTTTTGCGCTCTCATTCTCACCTACTCCAGCACATATACCCCATCCATACTCCCATTCTCTCACACTCTCACTTCGCCATTTAGTTTCAGTTATTCCACATATATCCATTTTTGCACTCTCAAGCACCTGTGCAATCTCTCTCTCTTTCACCTCATCATTCATACCCCTTACATTCCATGTTGCAATCTTTACCACGTCCTTTGTCTGGTCCTTTTTCGTCAACTTTTGGTCAGCCCTGGTCCGAGGCTTCTTGTTTGTATTTTTAGTTAGTTGTTTTACAGGGTGGGGCACTAACCCACCACCAACCCTTTTAGTCACCTCTTATGACAAGCCTTCAACATCTATTAATCAACCCAGACTGAAGCTGTTGAACAGTAAATATTGCATCAGTGGTCCCTTTGCCTGGTATAAACCCAGACTCTATTTCATCAATATTCACTCTTTCTCTTATTATACTTTTAAGGATTGTCCATTACTATTATTGTTATTTATTTTATTTGTTTCAGGATGAAGGTGGTGTTAAGTTTTGTGTATGTGGTCGTGTGTATTGGAGTCTGTGTTGCAAGTACATATGAAGCTCAGCAAGAAGTATGCAATCAGCCAGAGCCAGGCTCTTATGATGCAAGGGAAAAGAACAATTATTGCAACCTTCAGCAGAGGGAGCAAAAGGGAAACATGGAAATATGGGAGACTAATAATCCCATACACTACCCTTCCATGAAACAGGATGCTCAAGAGGATAACATCAAAACTTCATTCCGAAGTTGGAAATTGGAGGCATCTGAAGATGGCACTTCTGATGTACAGGGGATATTCTCTCAGCAGAAAACAACAGCATCTGATGGTATGCAGCTTCCAGTCAATCCATCTCAATATAAATTGCAAGAGGAAAAACTTGATATGCAGAAGCTGCATGAAAAAGACTCAGAAGTTGGATCTGAAGCCAGAGGTGGCTCAGTGTGGACCTTGAGACATAAGGGAGACCTTGAGAATTTTATAAACAAGGGCTCCATATCCATTGTTTACTTCTACAAAAAGAGTAAGTACATTATATGTTGCCATTTACATTAAAAGTATAAATGTTGCACTGTACATTGATTTGTACTGTAACTGAATCAAGCAAAACAATTTAATTTGTAGCCATAGCCTTACACTAAGGATCCCAGTATACTTTTGTGTATGTATGGTTTATGTATGTGAAACTCAACTCTAGCAGCAGAATTTATGAGCTTTCTAATAGCATTTTCAGACATTTGGTGGATCAGTTTAAAGGGGCAGTGACTCATGCTGCCCTAGCCAGGTGACAACTGAGGTGTTTCTCACTGATCACTACACTCATAGAGGCAGGGCTGTACATTGTCTTATGTTTCATTTAGTAGAACTTATTGGTTATGCATAACTTCAGTGATGTGAAGTTTGATGCAGATTTCTTAAAAAAAAAAAAATAGCAAGGATTTAATAAGTTTCAATGATGTGCCTTGCCACCAGTACCCCATAGCAGAAAGCCAGATGCTGTATGATTGGTGCCTGAATTCTTGAGAGTGTCAAGTTATTTATCACATGACAGGGTTTTATAAGTGTATGTATAATTAATAAAATACTATATCTCTTTGACAGGCAAGAGAGAGGAGCTGGCCCACTTCTTAACAGAGTACACTAAGGCTGCTCCAGATCTCATCCAGTACCACATTCACCTTGCTTCTGTGAGTTATAATCTTTCAAACATTTAATATTACTTTTCGTACTGTATATGAATATAATGCAGTAGGTTGGAAGGGTGTGTGAAAGGAGGAAACTGAAAATAAATGAGAATAAGAGTAAAGTGATGAAGTGTACAAGGTTGGTTGATGGTAGGATGATGAATATAGTTTTGAATGGTGAGTTGCTTGAGGAGGTTGTGTGCTTTAAGTATTTAGGGCCACATGTTGCTGTGGATGGAAGAATAGATGCAGAAGTGAAGTTTAGAATGAATGAAGTTGGAAAGGTGCTGGGAGGAATGAAAAAAGTGTTTATATGTCATTCACTCAGAATGGATGTAAAGAGAAGGCTGTATGAGGGTATTGTGGTACCGACTGCAATATATGGAGCTGAAACATGGAATATGGGTGTAGCAGAGAGGAAAAGTTTGAATGTAATGGAGATGAGGTGTCTGAGGAGTATGTGTGGAGTGACGCGTATGGATCGAGTCAGAAATGATGAAGTGAAAAAGAGAACTGGAATTGTTCAGGAGATGGCTGATCGAGTTGAGCAGAGGGTGTTGCGATGGTTTGGGCATATGGAGAGAATGGAAAATGAGCGATTGGTGAAAAAGATAACTAGATCTGATGTGAGAGGTGTAAGGCTGAGAGGAAGACCATGAATAGGATGGATTGACAGTGTGAAGAGAGCGTTGGATGCGAGAGGGTTGTCTGTTGAGCAAGGAAGAGTTGCTGTTCGTGATAGAAATGAATGGAGGGAAATTGTGAATGAATAAATGATGACGCAGCCTTGAGAGGATATTCTCCCGCATTTTGTCTGATCAGCTGATCAGGTCAGGTGTGGGTAAGGGGATGGGTCCATTATGATGTGGCAGGGGTAAACCAGCTTTGCTGTCGGGCCCTGCTGCGGATGTCACTGACTGCACTGTGTGGTTGACCCTCGTGCAGTGTGGTGCGGTGAGGATCTGTTCCTTCTCCCCTTTGGGGCTAAGATGCGAATGAATGTGTATGAGTGGATGAGTAAATTGGTAGTGTGTTGACCTGTCTCGGCTACCTCCCTTTTCGTGGGGGAAGCAGCCTAGGTATATAGATAGATAGATAGGTTCTCTCTCTCTGTGTTGGCTCAGTCCGGCTGTTATGCATAGTTCCCTTTTTCCCTTCCATTGGATAGTTGTTGACACCCAAGTTGCTTGTAAGCCAAGTAACACTTGCCACCAAGCCCTGTGGAGTTTAGGTTAACAGCTAAGACCATCCACAAGTTGAGACAGAAGATAAGACAGAACTCCAGTGTGAGAGAGAGATTATTCATGACATGTGTGCCACCAGAGGACATATGAATAGTCGCCTGTCTGCATCACAGTCTGCAGTGGAACATTTTAAGTTAATTTTCCTTTCTGAAAGTATGCAACAGTTGCTTGTCACTCTTTCTGAAAAGCATGTTCCAGTCCGTAGGTAATACATTTGCACAGCTTTTCAGAGCAGCTTCCCATATTCAGGAAGGCTCATATACATATTTCATCTAACCTCTGTGTTAGCTCTTTTTACGGTTTTTTGTCATCTCTCTCTGATTTTTCTTTCATGTGAATCCTCTGTATGTTCCCAGTTCATTGGCAGTAATACCTTCTATTTATACAGTCCAGCATGCCCTTGTTTTAAGATGAGGATGCTTTTGAAAAATCCATTGCACAACGATTTATTGGTATCCTATATTGAGTAAATTATAACATGAGTTCATGAGGATACGTTTTTGGCCTGTGGTGACCTGTCCAACAGTGTGAAAATAATTTTTCATCTTACTTAAGCTGGTAATTAATTCACTTGCTGCATACCACCAGAAATACTGAAAGTGTAAAAACAGGTTTCCAACTCAGCTAAACTGGTAGGTATTTCACTTCACTGCATTTCACTTGCTGCTTGACTCCAACACCACACTTTTGTTCTGTCGCTGATGCTAACACAGCTGATAGTGACAGTGCAGAGGCCATCTTCAACAAATATGACTAGAGGCTTGCCAACACTGAACACATTCGAGCACTTTCATCTCTGTTAGTACATAATCATTCACACCGGTATTCCATTTCTCTGTCCTCCATGCCATGTACTGTATACCCCTGCTTGTTCCTGCTGTGCAATATGAGTATTTTATGCACAACTTTCCTTCTTGACACAGATCTTTCTGCTGATGTCTGTTTTCATTTTTCTGGGCACACCAAAATAGCCCATTATGTTATCCACAGGACTATTCCAGCTCTCCCATTTCAGTCATCCATCAAAAGCACTCCTTAAATTTGCCATGCAGTCTGTCATTTGATCCACTGCCTCTTCCATCACAAGGTGTATTAGTTTTAATAGATATGCATCCATTATCTTAATCCCTTCAGTCTGATGATGTAATTTATAATACGTTTTTGCCCCTCCAGATGATTTTGCTCAGCTGTTGGATATATACATTTTAACTGTTTGGGTTAGATGTAGCCTTCATTAACTTCTTTAGCATGAGAGATTTTCCTGAGTTGAAGAAAATCGTCATGAAATGGCAAAATAAAGTTAAATCCATCCATCCATCCATCATCTACTCCTGTGTTTCCCCATGAGTAGCGTAGGAGCCCGGGACTGGGCAAGTTGGTCCTGACATTGAAGATGAGGGTGACCAGCCTCACTCATCTCTGAGTGGCATTACATGAGCAGTAAACCCCAGCCACCCTTTGGATAGAAACCTGCACAGGCTCAATCCAGTTGGAGCGCCTTAATTACCTACTCAACCACCAGGCGCTATAATTTGGTTTTATGGTTACCACCCAGCATAGTAAATGGTTTCCTGGTGTACAGGAAACCACCTGGCTTGTCACTCAGTGTAGAGTCACCCATAGGCAGAAAGAAGAGGAAAGAATGAAGAAAAGAAGGACAGAAGAGGAAGTGTAAAGATACCCATAGGCAGAAGGAAGAGGAAAGAATGAAGGAAATAAAGACAGAAGAGGAAGGAAGGAGGGAAGAGAGGAAAGGGCAGTCACCCAAGAGCAACACTACATCAAGTGAATGGATGGTGAGTGCCCCCATCTACCACAAATAAAGTTAAAAACAATATCAAATTGAAGGTATTAAACTTTACATGCTTGCATTTTGAGCTAGTATACACTTGCTCATTTCTCTTTTCTATTCATCATTGTTCAACAGAACTCATTGTTTACCCATTCCATCTCCCACTTCTCCGTACATACATACCACCTTTCCGGCCATCCACTTCAGGTTCTCTCATCCTTTTTTTACATAGTACCATTACATTTTATCTTCCTTCCTCAAATGCATTCACTACCATACTTCTGTCTATTTTCGTTCTTCATTTATGCCTCACATTTTACAGTCATACTCTCCATCCTAGCTGTACAGGCTATCGTGAGGTTGGACTCTCAGTTTGAGAGTTTTGTGTTGGAATACAGGGGACAGTGAAATTTTGTAGTCATATAATCCTAATAATGATGTTAATTTTTGAGAAATGCAGTCACGTCATCCAGAATAATGAAGATCTGAAATGTTTTAGAAACTTTTCTGTATGAGTAGCCTAATCTAGATTCTCATTTGTATGATGTTGCTGTTAATCTATGCAATTCAGTACTGTGATAAAGAAAAAAAAAAAAAAGACAACCCTAATATTTTCACTTACAGGTTGACTGTTCAGAGTATCCAGTCTTGCCTTATTGTGCGCCAGACAAGGTGGACCATTTTGCTTACGGATTCCGTGATGGACAAGAGAAGATTGCGTTCCCTCTTGACACCCTTTTCAATGCCAATGCCATAGTGGCTTCTGCTCTTCAGTAAGTGTTAGGAATGGGAGTATTGTATTTCAGATATAGAGGTGCTGTTGTAGTGATGCATCCTGATCTCTGACTGGGCAAGCCTTACCACAGAAATTGATTGTGCTGGGGTGAACCATAAGTCTAACACATTTGCTGACTAAAATAATGGAACTTAATCTATACTGGCATGCTAGGATGTAACCCAGATCTCTTTTACTTACAGTATAATAATGCAGTGCAGCCTCGAAAATTTGAATATTGTAAGCTTGACACATCTACAGTTGAGTGCCATAATTTATGAAATCACTGCTGTTTACATTTCCCAAAATTAGCCTCCACTTGAAATGACCACAGAAACAAGCTTCCAAAATTTATTACTTCTCTTATCTGGTAAATATTACCCTTACTAGTAAACATCTGGTCACCCATAAAAAATATTTACATTCCCCCTTGTGGTCAAGAAGCACTTTATTCTTTGATTCAGTAAGCATTCAGAGATCACCTTAATTATTGTATCATATTGTATTGCTTGAAGAGGCTGCAACATGTGTGCATGTATCAGCCTTAGTCACCTAATGGCATCTCCATATGCTGCCTGAGATCTGGCAGCTTCTATAATCAGGTCCTTATCCCTGAGGTCACACTCGGTGACCCTGTTCCAGGTCTTTCTCACAACCTTACCCCCGACCAGAGCTGGGCTCTGCAAATGAAACTTCACTTCCACAAATTCAAATCCACAAACTCAGGCTGTTACCATCTGCAACTGCAAATCTGCAAACTTCTTGAAATTTGCAGTTCTGCAAATGCAGACGCAAACCATTTGTATCCCTTTCAGTACTACGGCATCAGTTTCATTTTATTCTGGCTGCCACTTAAGGATTTTATTAAGTTTAGGATGATATTTTTCATAATCAGGGGGTTGAAAATCATCTCAAGTTACTCATCCACTACAATTATACCTTTATTTACTCTATTCTGATTAAAAGTAGGTGACTGTATGAAGTTTGGAAATTGTCTGCAGTACTGAGTGGGAGATATTATATTTATAGTAAAACTAAAATACTGTATATACAGTATTTTGAATATTATTATATTAGTATATTAGACTGTTTTTACTACAGAACATGGGTAAATCATTCACTCTTGTAGATGAATAAATTAGATTATTACACTTGACAGCTCACACTTGACAAGTTGAAACACCAGTCCACCTCTCTTCCTTGGCTCTAACCTCCTCAGTCCTCACTCCGCAGTCACAGTTAGACTCCTCCAACAACTGAGACAGCTCCATCTAGAGCAGGTCCATGTTGGCCATCGTAATAACAAACTGCTCAAAGTTCTTAGAGGTCAGGCTGATGTGCGGACAGGTTTGTGTTTGCGGAAGTACCACAAATTTGCATAAAATTTGTTGCAAATGCAAACCTGCAAACGAAATCACACTTCCAGAGTTGCGGAATTTGCAGTTTGCAGGAGTGCCCAGCTCTGCCCCAGACATTCACACTTCTTACCTTCTGTACTCAGTTGTCATCCTCCATCCCCTAAACATGCCCAGACCATCTCAGTCTACCCCTCCTCTTCACAAAACCAGTACATTCAAGTCCCATCCTTCCTCTCAGCTCTTCAGTTGCAATCCTAACTCCCACAGGCCTTGCATTCAGGGATGGGCTACACATCCATCTAACCATTGTCATTCCTGTATGTTTGAGCCTTTGACTGTCCCTTTCCTTTATTGCTTAAGTATCACTACCATACAGCATTACACTCCTAAGTTGCATACAAAGGTCCCTTAGCATGGAGGGAGAGCCCTGGACCTCCACTGTCATCAGACATCAGTATCTTACAAATTTTACTAACATTTAACAAAAGCATAGTTGTTGGTTGACAGTAGTCTGCTAAAATTTGTCTTTTGGATTTTTTTTGCCACTGTTAAATTATTGTGCAGTTGATATTTGAGTAAATTACCATGTAACTCCACAGTAAATATTAACCTCTGACAGCTTTTTCCACACATTTCTCTCTCTCTCTCTCTCCCTCAACACACACACACACACACACACACGCCATCAAGATTCTAATATTTCTACAAGATTGCAGTACAGTAATGCCAACTTTTGTAAGTGTGCTTTATCATATATACTGTACATCATAATTAACTACAGTAAACTAAGCATCTTGTGAGTTAGTTATGTACACTCACACAGAGCATGGGGTGATTGCATTCATTTCAGTTTCTTTTTGAAGGCTCCAACATGCTTGCATGCATCAGCCTTGGTCACCTTTTGGCGGCTTTCCATGCTGCTCGACCTTTGGTAGCTTCCCTATTCAGTCCCTTATCCCTGAGGTCACACTCAGTGACCTCATCCCAGGTCTTTTTCTGTCTAAGTCTCCTCTAACATTAACACTTCTCATTTTCTGCATCCAGTTATCATCCCCCATCCTCTCCTCATAGACCATTTCAGTATACCTCTCCTCATCACATCACCAATACATTCCAGTCCCATCCTACCTCTCAACTCTTACATTGTAAACTGAGCCCCCCCCAGGCCTCACACTTAGGGGGAGGCGGTGGCTCGATCGGTAGAGAGGTGGCTTGCAGTCCTGACGGAGCAAGGTTCGAATCCTCACTGGGGCAGGGAACAGTTTAAGGATTCGAATCTCATTAAATCAGGCTGTACTAATCTACCAGAAGACCCGCCGACATGTCGTAAGAATACCCCCGCTAATACCAATACACCAGTCCTTTGTGAGACAGCCCTAGCATGTATTCAATATGGACGGTGGGTGTTAGTGCCAAAGTGGTGACATGTAGAGGTGTTGGTATGTAGGAGGACTGCTGGACCTTGATAGCAGGCTGTGAAGCCTATGCCCAGAGTTGGACACATAAAAAAAAACAAAAAAACTTAGGAATGTACTGCACATCCACCTAACCATTGCCATTTCTGTACATTTAAGCCTGCAGATATTCTCTTCCTTTACTTCCCTGGTCTGACTACCATACAGCGTTATACTCCTAACACATGCCGCATACAAGGATCCCTTAGCACGGAGGGAGAACCCTCTCAATGTCAGGAGGGGCAACAGCTCCCTGAACTTCTTCCAACCACTCCTCCCTCTAGCCACAGAGCACATAACATGTTTCCCAAATAAGAAAACTCTTCCATACACTCTAGAGACTCACCAGCAAGTTCAATCCTTTCTATCTATCTATCTGTTGCCAGACGCCTGGCAATCTCCACATGCTCTCCCCGACATACCGCACATATCAAATTAGCATTATCTCGCAGTCTACCTCTAATACCACTACATCTCTTATGCAGTCACTTATCACAGACATGGCACAAGATGGAATTACTTCCCACACCCTTGTGGTGAATTACACATGGCCACTCTCCCTCTGTTTTGACAGTACTGTCCCCCAGCCCTAGATACCATCACTTTTGTTTTATCTGCATGTACTCTCAAGTCCTTGTACCTTGTACCATCTCTCCACTTCCTAAATCTTTCTCCACCTCCCTTTCATTCTCTGCAGTCAACACCAAATGATCAGCATACAACATCTCCCACGGAAGTCCATTTCTGAAGTCACGTGAGAGGGCTTCAAGTAGCACAATAAATAACAAGGGACTGACGACTGACCCCTGATGCACACCAACATTCATGGAAAACATCGCTCACATCTCCATTCACTCTTACCTGGGTGCCAGGACCCATATACATGGCCATAACCACCCTAACCAGCCACTCCTCCAATCCAAGCTTTCCCATTGCCCACCTCACCACCTCTCCAGGGACTCAGTCAGAGGCCTTCTCCAAATCAACAGAAACAAAGAACAGTTCCCTTTTCTTTCCTACTTATTTTTCCTGAAGCTGTCAAACAATGGATATGGCATCAATGGTCCCTTTGCCTGGCATAAACCCAAACTGCATCTCATCAGTATTCAATCTTTCTCTAATCATACTTTCTAGAACTCTCTCCATTACCTTCATTATATGGTCCAAAAGCTTTATGCCTCTATAATTTCCTCTTTCCAGGGCATCACCCTTCCCTTTGTACACATTTACAGTTACACTCCTCAGCCAGTCATTGGACAACACACTCATATATAATCATATATATGAAGTCAGGGACTTACCTCACTCCTATATCTCCCGAGGCTTTCAACATATCAGCAGTCAACCCAGTCACACCTACTGCCTTCCTCATTTGCATCTTGCCTATTGCCCTGCTAGCAGTAGCAGCGTCAGTCAAAGGCTAAGGGCCAGACACTGAATCTGTTGGCTCCAAACCTTCCATATCCCAGTCAAACTCCTCATTCAACAACCGATTGTAGTGCTCTCTCTAGTATTCTTTAATATCCACACAGTTCACCACTACCTTTCCGTAATCATTCTTGACACACTGCTCACCTACAATGTCCTTATTGTCCTTATTCATCTTTTTTACCACCTTAAATATCATATTCTTCCTTTCCACACTCTTTATGTTATCAAGTAGAAGTGTCTGTGACTCAGACTTCGCCCTGTAAACCTCTTTTTCTAGCCCTACGCATGGCAGCCAAGTATTCCTCTTTGTTACCATCCTTCTTCCATTCCCAGAAAAGCTTTCTTTTCTCCTTAACTGCAGCTTCTACACCCTCATCCCACCACCAATTTATTTTATGTCTTGGGGGGGCTCCTTGTCTATCAGCACACTGAATCAGTAATGCACAAGAGGTTGTTCTTTAGGGCTCAGTATTGTTCATTAACACTTCTGTCAACATCTCCCTGTTCAGCCATCTCTCTACTCCTCTCAGTATAGAAGGCAGCCTTTACTGCTTGGTTTTTCAGCTTCCATATTTTCCTTTTAGGTGCATAGGTCCTCTTTTTCATCACCTGCTCAAGAACTTGTGTTGCAGCACACACTCCTCACTCCCTATAACTTTAACATCCCTCACTAACTTCCTGTCAGCCCTCCTGACCAAGAAATAGTCTATTTGGGTGCTATTTCCAGACTCGTATGTAATCAACCTACTCTTTCTTTTCCTAAAATATGTATTACACACAATGGTGTTCATTGCCTGCCCAAACTCGTGTATCCTTCCCCTTCCTCATTTCTTGTACCATATGCACATCCCCCATGTACTCCTTCATATCCTTGAGCTTCTTCACCTACATGACTGCCTAAGTCCCCTCCCACAACTACAATCTTATCATCCCCCATACCACCTAGTACATGTATTAGGTCATCCCAGAGTCTGTCCTTCTCTGCCTCACCCAAGCCTGCCTGTGGAGCATACGCTGATATAAATGCAAACATAATCCCATCGAACAATGTTTTCACTACTATTATCCTTTCACTGACTCATTACATTCATGACATATTCCACCTGTTTCTCCTTAACCAACACACTCACACCACCATATCCATCTACCCGACCCTGCCAAAACAACTTGTAACGTCCATCCCTCCCAGCAGTCATTCTGGGTGATCCCCTTCTATACCTGACTTCCTGCTTGCATCCCACATCCACCCACCTACTAAATGCCTCAACTACTTCCCCCACTCTACACCTCAAACTTTCCACATTCCATGGCACCACTCTAATCCCCTTGGGTGATTTAGTTTCCTCAGGCTTGCTTAGAATTCTTTCTTGTCATATTTAAGTAAGAATAAATAATGGGAAGAGACGTACCACAGGCCCCAACCACCCATACCATCCCAGACCTAGGCATGGGATCTGGGACCCCTAGCCCACCAGCTGTGACCAGTGTCTGTGGCAGTGGCCTCGGGGCATCCTGCCAGGACAGCTACAGGGACACCCTCCAAGCGTGCCTTGGCACTTATCTGTCTATCTATTGCCAGACACCTTAATCCTGTACGGGGTCGCCACAAATAAATCACCTCCATGTCGCTCTGTCCCTTGCCATTTCACTGCCCAGCTCCCAGTTCACACCTGCTTCTCTCATATACCTCTCCACTCCATCCCTACATCTCATCCTCAGCCTCCCCCTCCCTCTCCCCCCCTCCACCTCACTCACATACACTCTCCTTGTCAGTCTCTCACTCTCCATCCTCTCCACATGCTCAAACTGTAACTGCCTCATCATTATGCACCCATTGATGGGGTAGCCTTCTGGGGCGCTTCCTTCAGGTTTGGGCTCCTCTCAATTGGGCGAAAGTGACAGCCAGGGAACCATAATGCCCTGTATCCTCTAGCACAGGTTTTGAACCCCATCCCATCCTGGCACCAAAGTCTATTCAATTGGAGCCCCCATCATGCCTATCCACAATAGGTCTGCCACTAGGTAGTGGGGGCAGAGTTTTCTGGCCACATGCCCTTGCTAGCATCAGCCCCTACGGCATAGTGGGATACATTGTGTAATATGTAAAGCACATGTAGAATAGTGCATGAGATAGTTAAAGTGTTTGGGAGAGTTTGCTGGTCTATTCTTCATGTTAGTGTCACACTGAAAAGGTCAGCAAAGGGAGATGGTCTAGTAGCTAGTGAAACAGAAGCTCCTGCTCTCCCTATCACAAGCATTCCCATTTCCCTTGGGAGTGCCACCCTGATTGGCTGGTACTACAGCCTACTTTCTGATTATACCAGACATAAGTAGGTTATAAATAAGTCAGCTGATTGCCTGTTACCCATTGCAAGGCAGCAATGAAAGATATGCATGTTCATGTAGTTAAGTAACCAACTGAATGCAGTTATTTTCCCTTACAATTTGCTTGTTGATTTTAAATATGAATACAGCTGTGAAGAGTTTAAGAACAGAAGTGGGCATACAGAAGGTGAGGAAAGAGGAAAGAAATATATTCCCTGGTTATTAGTGAATATTATCCTTACAGTTATCATTAGCTTATGTTACAAGACATAAATGATAACAGCCATGTGGATAAAAACATTGGAAAGCAGACTTCCCGCAGTAGTTTGGTTAGCCCATATGGTACTTTGAATCAAAAGTGTCTAAACTTTGAGAACAAGACAGTTCATGGATGCAAGTGCTTTGAATTTTGGAGGGTGCACTGTATCTGTTTTATACTGACTCAGCATACACCAGGTATGTGTCTGCTGGTGCACAGTGAGTAGAACATCTTAACGTGTGCCTCACATATTTTTTTTCTGTTAACCCCCTCACGCACGATATCACAGAATGAGTAAAAATGGTGTTAGTCTGAAGAGAAACAGATGATGCACTTTGTGTCATTATCGATGTTGGTCTGAAGGGATGCCGATTAGGCAATTTTGAACAAACATATAAACCAAAAAGTAAGTTTTTTCATAAAGTGCATCAAGCTCTGGTGTGTCATAGGGGAGGATGTCTATTTGAATGCTAACACTCTCGAATAGTCAGCTTTCTCATGGCTTTCAGTGCAGGGGTGATGGTGCATGCACACACAACTTTGGGCGATTTACTCGAAAAGTGTTGGTCATATTTGAATTCCTACAACACCACATGAAAGCTCATGAAATTCTGCATTTAGACATGCTAAGCTCATGCATGGTGCAGGCAAAATTTTGCACTAGGATGTTGGGAAGTTATTTTCTCTGTTGAACAACATTATTCTCATTACATTTTGGTACTTTCACCCATCAATTTTGTGTTTTTATTAGCTTATTGTATAGTATAAACACCAATGAAGATGATGGTATACAATGTATACCGATATAACCAATTTCTAGGATAAATAAAATCCATGGGAATGTTTTCCTTTGTGTGCAGGTCCACAGTGCCTTCGTGGCATATTCTCTGTTCATGTCCCACAAACTTACAGAATACTTACAGTGTGGAGGGGTTTAACCACATTATATCATAGTTTTCCTTACAGCTGTAATTATTAACCCTTACTGTTATTGATATCTGTACCTGTAATACTGTACATTAACTGTGGAACATATGGCTGTGGTAGAGTAAGCATACTAAGCAGGTGGTACAGCTTACTGACTAATAATTTGTGCATTACTTGTAGACCAACAGTATTCAGTGGTAGATCCTTCAGTAACCCCTTCATTTCAGATATATACTGTACATTTTTTATTCTTGCTGCCATCAGATGATTTTATTGAGTTTAGTAAAACTGCATGGTTGTGAATTCATTAAATAATGCTATACTTAAGCCCTTCAGTTTAAAAATCAGGCCTAAGGTGAATTTAATCATCTGGAGAGAGCAAGATTAAAGTAAAGAATGCTTCATTGGACTGAAGGAGTAAAGAGATTAACACCTGACTTCACTATATGGTTTCAAACAGTGCCACAACATAAAACAGAGCCTGAGTAACATATGCATCCCTACAGCCTGGCACTCATCAATACAGTACCCATCTTGCAAACTGCAACAGAGCGCAGAGACCTGGAAGCTCGGTGCAAGGGGCGTTGCAACATTGTCTTTGCTTTTCTTCGCACTCTAGGAACACTAGGTATGCTTTCTTGAGTGTTGTGGTGAGAAAGGATTTCTGATGAACTTGAAAGCATCCAGTATCCATTTGCATAAGCCTGAGCAGTTGTGTGGAGTATTGTACTGTCTTAGTTGAATTTTTACATTTGTACTGTGGTCTGTTGCATTTACACCTCCACTGGTTATAGTCTTGAGTGTGTGGAAGAGTTTTTTTTATTTGAGAGACATGTTCTGTGCTGGAGGTGGGGCAGGAGCTGTCCCTGTGGCTAGAGTGAGGAGTGGTTGGAAGGAGTTCAGGGAGCTGTTGCCTCTCCTGACATTGAGTGGGCTTTCCCTCTGTGCTAAGGGATCTTTGAATGCAGCATGTGTTAGGAGTATCATGGTGTACGGTAGTGAGACTTGGGCAGTAAAGGAAAAGGATAACCTGTTTGCAGGCTCAGACGTACAGAAATGGCAATGATTAGGTGGATGTGCAGTGTGTCCTTGAGTGCAAGGCCTGGGGGGGCTAGGTTTACGATGGAAGAGTTGAGATGTACAATGGGACTGGAATGTATTGGCGTTGTGATGAGGAGCGGTAGGTTGAGATGGCTTGGGCATGTGGAGAGGATGAGGGATGATAATTGGGTGCAGAAAGTGAGAAGTGTTAATGTTGGGGGTTGGGTAGCGAGAGGTAGACTGAAAAAGACCTGAGACGAGGTCAATGAGTGTGACCAACCTCAGGGTTAAGGGAATATATAGGGAAGCTGCCAGAGATCGAGCAGCATGGAGAGCCACCATTAGGTGACCAAGACCGACGTATGCAAGCATGTTGGAGCCTTCAAAAATGAAAACAAAAACAATGCAACTAGAATGTGGTCCTGATATATAGTATAGAAATGTAAATCCTTAAAATGTTATCTTCATTTCAAGCTTGGGCTCACTTATCTCTCATGCCCCTTTTCAAGCTTGGGCTCACTTACCTCTCATGTCCTATTACCCTATTACAAGCTTGGGCTCACTTATCTCTCATGCCCATATCAGTTCTTAACTATGAGCCTAACCTGTAGGACAGCAGATAGTAAGTTGATCACTTGATGATGATTACAAAGCCAGAATAGTGGAATCTGCACCTACAGAGGTTAACAAGGCATAGATTTGCAGCAATAAAGTCAGTCAGTTTGTTTTTTCCTCCCTGTATATGAAGAATGCTTATTGTATATGGTTTCATTCATTCAGACTAGAGGAGAACTACTACCTGGGCAGTTACACAGTACATTATGGGATATATTATGGCCCAACCAGACCAGTTTGCTTGAGCCCAGTCACCTGTTGTGATCTGTCCCAGTTTGTGTATCTTTTCATGTTTTAATGTGATTTGCTTGTGGTTGCTGTGCCTCCTAAATGCAATGATATGGAAAAGAAAGAAAAGATTATGAGAAATGTGAAGGAAGAGGGGAAGGTTTGTGCATTGGCAAGATGTTGTGATGTCAGTGAGTCTGCAGTGCACACAGCAACACTTCTTGCAGGATGACAGACATTGTGAATAAAGGTGTACATGCAAGGAAAATTCTGCATTGTACATTCATCCAGTACTTCAGGCCACTGAATGTTAGACAGGTGCTACTGAAGCAGCATCCAGACACTCACATGTATAGTGACAGTGTGTGAGAGGAGCGGGGAAATAGGAAAAAGCATTATGAAACGCCACCTTCCCTAACCCATCTCCCACAACTCCACCTCTCTCGCACACAGTTTTGAGACAAACAAGTGTCTGGGTACTGCTTCATTACCACTTGTCTCATATTTAGAGGTTTGAGGTGGTAGCCAGATGCACAGTGCAGAACTTTATTGTAGCTCACGTTTAACATAATTCAATATCCATTTTCTTTCTAGAACACCGTATGTTCCTGGAGGTTGCCTTTGTTAATCAGGATGACTTTGTGTTTGCAATCACAACTTACACAGCTGGCACCCTTGGTCTTGCCACTCTGCCTTCGCCAGGTAAGAATTTTTGCATTTTTCACCTTTATTTTTAAGTACCTAAGGTGTTGGATGAATTATGGATGGAGGAGCACTTGACAGGGGTTAATAATTGATGGCCTGATTCTTCCTGGCTGGAGTATGTGAAGTGTATCTGTAAAGAATATACCAGAGCAGTCCATACACCTGATTAGGCCTCGTAGATAGAACCAGGATTCCAGCGGCTTAAATGATTATGTGGTCCATTGCATTGGACATTCAACATTTGCAGTTTTTTCTGTCCTTGTTTCTGCATCTTTGTGGTAGGTGGGGGCACTCACCATCCACTCACTTGATGTAGTGCTGCTTTGGGTGTCTGCCCTTTCCTCTCTTCCTTCCTTCCCCTTCTATCTTTCTTTCCTTCATTCTTTCCTCTTCTTTCTGCCTACAGGTGACATTACACTCTTTCTTCTGTCTTTCTCTCCTTCATTCTTTCCTCTTCTTTCTGTTTTCGAGTGACTCTACACTGAGTGACAAGCCAAATGGTTTCCTGTACACCAGGAAACCATTTACTACACTGGGTGGTAACCATATAACCAAATTATGGCACCTGGTGGTTCAGCAGGCAGTTGAGGCGCTTCAGTCAGATTGAGTTGGTGTAGGTTTATATCCAAGGGGTGGTTGGGGTTTATTGCTCACGTAATGCCCCTCAGGGATAAGTGAGGTGGGTCACTTTCATCTTAAATGTCAGGACCAACCCGGGCTCCATCACTTCTCACGGGGCAACACTGGATTAGGTGATGGATGGATGGATATTTCTGGATCCTACCTCACATCATCCTTAGGTAGGAAAAAAAAACTTAGGGTGATGCTGGAAATAGATGATGTTTGAATATGGAAAAGGCTTCTCACAGGGTAGAGAGACAGGCATTGTTGCAAGTACAGTACAATCCAGGATATCTGATATTCAGATAACTTGGTTCGTCAGACAACCACTTATGACTGGTAAATATATCAATAAAAATAAAGCAATGTGCATCACTTTGAATGCCCACCGCACAGTGGAAGTCACTTGTCATGTGAGAGTGAGTGATGTTGGGTGAAGTGAGGAGAAGTCATTTTTGGACAAAGTTGTTTCCCAGTTAATCCCCTTTCCAGCCCTCTTCCTCCTGCTTTCCCCTCCTCTAATTTGGTCACTCTTCACAAGACACCTTCCACAAATCACCATTCAGCTTACCGCTGCCAGTCGGTAGACAAGCTCTCTGGCTGTTGTGTTGTTGTGATAGATAACAGTTTCTATGCTCTGGGATGCCTACAGTGAAAACTAAATGTACGCATGTTGTGCTCATCTTGAAACAGAAACTGGACGTACGCAATGGATGTGAAAAAGGTGAAAATTGTAATACACTGATGACAGAATTTAACATAGGAAATTCCATGATGTATGATGCCAAACCCCAGAGACCCAAGCTCAAGGAATTTTTTGTGAAAAGGAAGATGAGTAAGTCCACTGAAAAAAGGCATACTCTTCATCAGCCCTAACTGGAAAACCTAGACTCAGCAGTGATTGAGCAGTTTTGCATAGGAAGATATAAGGGAGCATCTATCTCCAGTCTTCTTCTACAAGAAAAAGTGAGAGGATATAAGGGATCATCTATTTCCAGCCCTTTTCTATAAGAAAAAGCATGAAGATATAAGGGAGCATCTATTTCCGATCCTCTTCTACAAGAAAAAACAAGAGAGATTCATAGAAAAATGAGTTTACAGAGGAAGTCAGGCGTGATTTTACTGTAGGATGGTTAAATCACTCCAAAGATAGCATGGAATACAGAAACTAGATATCCCAGGAGAGAGCAAATCAGCAAAGAATTTTGTAAAAAATTCAACAGGCTTGTAGCTGAATATAACTGCTGACCAAAGTTCTAATGCAGATGAGTCAGGCTTGCTGTAATGTTTGCCCCAAACAACTTTAGCCAGTTTCAAAGAAATAGCCATGCAAGAGTTTAGGCAAAACAAGGACCCTGTAACTATGCTGTTCTGTGCCAGTGCAGCAGTCACTCACAGGGTGAAGTTATTCATAGTGGGTTAAGATGGTAACCTTTGCTGCTTTAAAGGCATCACATATCTATCTATTAATTGCAAAGCACAGTACAGCACAAGTATGGATGAATGCAGATTTGTTTTGTTGGTTGTCTCATCATGCTTTTGTCCTTAGTGCAAAAAGCTACTGTTAAGAAACTAGGTATGGCTGAGGACAATACTGCCTTACTTCTAGATAACTGTTGTGCTCATTCACTTGCTGATCAGCTGTGAAGTGGAAACATTTTCACTATCTCTTTCCCTCCTGATGTAATCAGCCTCATGCACCCTCATTCAAAATAGGAAAATGCTGTACAGACATGATTTTATGTGCATGATGGTGAACAGAATTTGCTTTACTACTGGTCAGGAGGGTTGATAGGAGATTAGTGAGGGATGTTAAAGTTATAGGAGGCGAGGAGTGTGTGCAGCAGCACAAACTGTTGATTTGTAACATGGTGCTTAAGGAACGAGTAATGAGAAGGAGGACATATGTACCTAGGAGGAAAATATGGAAACTGGGAAACTAATCAGTAAGGGATGCCTTTTATAGTGAAATGAGGAGAGTGCTGGCTGAACAGGAAGCCGTAGATAGAGGCATTAATGAACAGTATAGAGCCCTTAAGAACAACCTCTTGAGAGTTACCGATGCAATATGCAGTTGGACAAGAGGCCCACCAAGACATAAAGTAACTTGGTGGTGGGATGAGGGTGTAGAAGCTGCAGTTAAGGAGAAAAGAAGGCTTTTCCGGGAATGGGAGAAGGATGGTAA
>JAGKTI010010314.1:0-28794 GCA_018397915.1 Birgus latro
ATATATTCTAAACAGTAAAAAAGGAAGTAAAATGGCTTGTAAAATTCTATTGGAAAACTGGCATTTTCAGAAATGTAGAATTTGTGAACTGCTGTGTATTGGTATCCCTCACCGTAGGATATACAAAAAAAATTGAGTTTTACGCCATGTTTCCCCTAAGGGCTAAGGTGTTGCCCCTGGGTAGGGGACTTAGGTTTGGAGCGTGTAGCACTTTATGACCGGATGACCTTCCTGATGTCTACCAATAACCCTTGGGTGAACTCAAACCTCCGACCCTTGGGCCAGAGCGGAGCGCTCTAACCCACTGAAGGATATCAGTACCAGTTAATGCTAATTTGCTTTAACTTTTTTTTTTATTCATTTATTTATTAACCCTTTTTTTTGTTAATGATGCCCAAATTTTGTGTAATGATAACAGGCATACAAAAATATATTTTAATATTATTTGAGCTATAATGTAATAATAAGTGACACATGTCTGTAAAATGGTGTTGCTGGAAGAAAATGTGAGTGCAGCTTGACCTTGTAACCCCTTACCATTGCATTACCTGAAGTCCTTTTTTCATTTTGTTTTAATGTTGGTATTCATCTATAATGGCTTATGTGACAGTATGTGGTGTTGTACGTGGTTATGAACTTTAGCTTCATTTTGGACCTGAGTTCAGTAAAAGTACAGAATCTCCCCGAGGGCCAGCCTTGGGACTCTCAGCAATGTATTTCCATTGAACTCAAGCTTAATGTCTTTTCCTAACAGTATATCAATTAATGTTATTTTCACTGGTGTAACACCATCATTAAGCGAGGGGTACTTGTAAATGAGGATTATGCATGTAAAAGTTCTTCTGTTTCAAAGTGCATAGTTATTGAACCAATCAAGTTTCCAGTATCACATCGTATTTTTGTTCAGAACTTAGCTCCCTGGTCAACACACATTTCCAGGGGAACACAGTGGCACACTTAACCTTACTTCAACTATCCTGGTGCTTGGTGAGTTCTGTTACTGCAAGCCTCAATTACCATCTCAGACTGTTGGTACAATTCATCTATTTGAATAATCATGGCACTGGTAAAACACACAAACCTGTTCTTTTATACAGAGGATATATAACACTGTAATATAGAGCCAACATGATCCCAAAGCCAACTGTTACAATTCCCAACACAGCCAACAGTAACATTTTGCTATTATACTGGTAGACTAAGCTTGAGCTAATGATCGCATTATTGGTTTATCAAACAACAGAAGTGGAGATTGTCACTCACACAACTGGCTATGACTGCTCTGTGTCATGCACGCACCAACAGGTATTAGCGAGACTGTCATATCAGTACTGAAGCAGTCAGCTGTATTAAAAATGAAAAAGAAATACAAATATATTTCAGATGCCAGCTGCTAAGATTTTTTTCTTTTCTTTTTTTTTGGAGGTTTAAAATGCTGTAGTAGCTACCTAGTTTTCCCATACAAGGATACCTCACTACCAGACAAACCTCATGGTTACCTGTTATTCAGTCAGAAAACATACAGTACTAGGACACTGAGACTGTATGTTTCATTTATCAGCAGCCTCAAGCCACATCTTGTGAAGCATGACCCCTGCAAACAACCACAGCCAGTTCTTTCCCAGCATAATAATGACCCCTCCTTCCCTCCTCCCATGGCACACCATCCTCTATCATGCAATCTTGTACTCTGTCCTATCAGCTTATTTTTATACCTTTTCCTGCCTTTCCAGCAACCACTGGCATCAAAGATGGAAATTCTGTACTTAGCAATTTTCAGTTTCTACCTAGAACATTTTGGTTTTCGATGGAAGCCATTTAGGACAGCAAACATGATTGTGTTATGATACCTACTTAGTGAAGCCATCTTTGTTTCCTTATATTTGCCTTTATGTAACTCCCCCTCGCCTCCAGTTTTCTGGAATAAGCATGATTTTAGAGATTTCTGAAAGTGAAGTGTTATATACTGTACCTGAGTTTCTACAGTGTGACAAGATTCTAGCTGATGCTTCTGCTTCTTTATACTGTAATGAATGAAATGGAGCAACTGGTAGTTAACAATGAAATAGTTGCCATATAGATGCTACCTTACTCAGTTCACAGCCTGGCCCCATCAGAAAACCATAGGTCAGCTCTCCTATGTATTCATCCCATGAGGCCTTTGTTAAACACCATACATTCACATATCCTCACTCACAAATTTTCATATGTTGATCTGCCCAACTTGTCATTTGTTTGCCTCATCTTTGTCCAACCATTCCAATCACATATTTTCCCACATATAACCTTGTGCCTTTTCCCCAGCTTAAATCATGGTCAGTATCTTACTGAAATTCACTGCAGGGTAGAAGTCTGTTATCAAGGATTGCTGGATGGTGCAAGACACAGGCTGCATTCGTAGCCACCACACACTTTATTCTCTCAAACCTTACTGAATCTTTCAATTTTCTAGTAAAGCTACAGTCATCACACAGTATCTTTTTCTTATGCATTTTACTAAATGGAAAATGTGTTCCTGTTACCTATATGCCTGTACTGTAGTTTAATACTATATGTACCAGTGTACAATTTAAAATTTTTGAAAAAGGAAGACCAATTACATTATTCTTGTTAATGCTTCACAGAGCAGCACTGGCTCTTAATTTTGTGCAATACATACAGGTACTCCTCACTTACGGTTGATTCTTCTTAAAGGTATCACCTATTCTCACTTACAGATATTCTTGATTCACTAGAGTTTCTTAATAAAAAAATTAATACTTTATTTATTACATAGTTATATTTTTTGTGCTTATAGCCCCTCAACTGTGTAACAGAAACATGTGTATCACTTAAAACAAAGCCACTAATAGCATACCTGCATGCATCCTAGACCACACCTAAGTGAGGAGTGTCTGTACATCATACATTATTTCAAAATCTGTTTTATAATATGAAGCACTGCTGCCAAATTTATTGCTGTTGGTACTGTGCTACTGAATGAAGAATTAGTTTGATTTTAGGGTACTGAAGTACTATGTACTACATCAGAACAAACAATTTTATATAATTTTAATCCTATGAATTACACTCAAGGTAATAAAGCTGTGTTATATTTCTCCGATAAAATGAGACTCCTGTTAACACACCTGCCTTACATATATTGTAGGATATAAAATTGAAAGCCGATCACAAGACCATAGTAAATGCACTAACAACCACAATACTACACACTCGGCCTCACCGTCCAAGGCCGATGCTACCCCATATTGAGCGCTGCAACAGCCCGAAGGCTGCATCTCCAAGGCAATATCAACATCTAAATGCTCACAAGGAAAACTCAAAATATGTGCAATACAATCTGTCGCCCCCAGTGTCATAATGTGCCAAGCATTATCCAGGCAAATTCAACTTAAACTCTGAATACTGCCCTATTTGTCATTAGTTACAGCCACACTGAACCAGTAATTTGATCTTTTTGAGGAACTTTCACTCGCTTCGTCTACACAGAGTACAAACTGTATATCAGAACAAGTCTCTGTTTGAGTAAGTTAAGGTTTCTGCTTAATTATTATATGACTAACAATATTATTGCCTTTCCACATTAAAATTGCATACTGTCAGAAATACAAGATAGACCATAGGACACACAAGCTTATCACCTATTGTTAATATATTACAACACCTATATACAGCTTGTTGTTTCCCTCTTTGTACAATGCATCAATACTGTAACCACATCCCTGCTTCCCACTCCAAACTCGGTCACTCTGTGTGTAATGTGTGTTACTTCATATGGGCTGAAGGTGAAACAAAATTTTATATGAATGTTGTTGAAAGTACAAAGCTAGCAGATCTTGGTTTGATGAATATACAAATTAATATCCTCAGGGCATTATAAGGCCTGTTGAAGATCATTTCTGTGGACTTAAAGATAATATCTGTTAAAGCTATATATAAAAAAAAAAAATCCTGTTTAGTACACTGACAAATATTCATTATTTGCTAATTTGTCTACATAGCTAGGGGAAAAAAAAGTTCAATATACTGTATACTGCACTATATTTTCCCCAGTTCATCAGACATGATGCCCAAGAAATTAATGCTTTGATTTTTAATTTGAAGATCCTTAATGTAATGTTTCCTTCATTTTACCCTGTTTCTCTCTGCTTGACTGAATAATTAAAATGAAGACCCACTGCACTGTAGTATCAATGATAAATTACCTAATTTCAGTAAAACAGACTTAAATTTAAAACTATTTCCAATCCTGAACCCTGGTTAAAACGTGAAAATATGGTACATCTGAAAGAAGACCACAAGAGCTAAACCCCACACTGCCAGACTGATAAAATTTCAGATAACTAAAAATTTTGTACATTAAAGACTTTTCATTCATACCTTCCAGGAGGTAAAAGTCCATTAGGCAACAAGTACAGTGGAAGCACCCTACCCTGTCATCTAATAAGCTCAAGTTCAGCTCCTGGGAGGTAGAAATGAGAAGAAATGCATTAGGTTTAATATGCTAGTCTCACTGCTGAACTCATGTGATAGACTTGTAGTATAACACTTAAACTCCTTCAACCATACAGTACTGAAAATATAAGACTTTGCATATCTTCTTTGTTGCAGTGGAGTACAATAATGGTATTATTCAATAAAATATCCTTTGTAATATCTCACAATCACTAAAGTTAGATATGTATCACTGCTACTGCACTGCATGATGCTGCACAGGCAAAATATCACAGAACAGTACCTTATCAGGAACAAAAACAGTTATGTCAACTGTCTGCTGGAATATAAGATTAATGTTTATCATCCACTGTTGATAGTCAGTCTGGTAGTGTGGCAGCCTCCAGTGTTAGTGGTTATTGATCCTAACTGTCTAAAGGAAATATGGCTTACCTAAGTTGTAAAATACTGTACACTTCAGCAATAAAGGTCTTGTCAGTTAAGACTCAGCATCAACAGGAAAAGAATAGTTTTATCTTTCTATCGATTGCCAGACACCTTAATCCTGTTAGAGGTGGCCACAAACAAATCGCCTCCATGTCGACCTATCCCCCGCCATTGCACTGCCCTACCCCCAGGTCACTCCCCCATCTCTCATATACCTTTCCACTCCATCCCTCCATCTCCTCCTTGGTCTCCCCCTCCCTCATATCCCCACCACCTCACTCACATACACTCTCCTAGTTAGTCTCTTGCCCTCCCTCCTCTCCACATGGCCAAACCACCTCAATGTATTTCTCCTAACGTTTTTTATCACATCCACATCCACACCACAATGCTCCTTCACTTCCCCATTCATCAGTCTGTCTCTCCATGTACTGTAACTCCACATGCTCCTCTCAAACAACTCATTTCCACTGCTCTCACTCTTGACTTGTGTCTTTCCAATAAGGTCCAAGCTTCACTTCCATATGTTTGAGTTGGTATCACAATAATATCATGCCATGACTTTTTTACTTCCATTCTCACTTCCCTATTTCTTATCATTGTTTTAAAAGAACGAGCAACTTTTCTTCCTTGTTGTACCCTTTCAAGCACTTCATCCTCCAAACTTCCATCCTTACTCATCACACCCCCCCAGCTACTTAAATGTACTCACATTTTCCATTTCCTCATCATCCAACCTCACAGTACAATCAGTGACTTCGTTTCCCTCAAAGACCATAACTTTACTCTTCCCTACATTCACTTTTAGATTCCATTTCTTACAAACACTCCCAAACTCATTCACCAAGCCTTGCAGTTCCTCTTTGCCTTCACTTTAACAATAGTACAGGAAGTTTCCAAACACTCCCCTCTCTCATTACGGCCGTTCCAACATCCACTGCCCTACCTTGTATTTCCTTTATAACGCCATCCATATACAGATTGAACAACCATGGACTCATGACACATCTCTGTTTCAATCCAATATTCAGACAGAAAAATTCACTCAGTTCACTACCCACAAGCACTGCATCCATAGCACCCTCATACACACTCTTCACGACATTACAACTTTCTATTTACTTCGTATATTCTTACTATTTTCGACATTCAAAACCTATTCACTCTGTCATATGCTTTCTCCATATCTATGAAGGCTGCATACAACTTCTTCCCCTTCTCTAGAAACTTTTCCACTAAAGTTTTATAATCTGCTAAAAATGATATGCAAGTTTACATGAGTGTGTGTTAAAGTGAACCTGGTTCTATCACTAAGGGTTCAACCAAACACTGACTTTTTTTTTTTTTTTTTTTTTTTGATAATGTGATTCACCAACTTCTCCTCTGACTCTGCCTGGGAGCTCTGGCAACATTATGACAAGGATTGGACTAAAATGCTTCAGGTCTCCCAACTTCTTTTATACTCTAAGAGCAATATGGTATTTGAACCACACATCAGTAAGTCATTTTGATTTATAAATAAACACCTCTTGACAAGCACATCTAACTAGCTGTATTTCCTACACATAAATTTTCACTACAAATATCAATATAAAAATGCAAAATGTTTTAAACTGTAAATAAAAACCCCAGCATCTGAGTCTAAGTGGTCCTTACAAAACTTGAGGAACAGCCCAGGTCAAAATCATGTTCATGTTTTTCATCCCTGTGTTAAATCCCAACATGAAGCTCTACCTCATATCTTGGATTTCCCTTGAATACAAAGATGCCTTAGTACTTAGCATCAAGTCCAAACCACACCATATGGTGGTTTGTGCTACAGTGCAGTACTGCATATCTAATGCTGCAAGAGTTTTTGCAGCTTTAATTTTGTAAACCCTGACACTTGGTTTGGCAAGTCACCACACCGATGTTTAGGTAGATAAGTATTTAATCATTTTTCACTCTTCTAAATACATCTCTCATTTTATTGGAATATTAACTGTGAGTTTTGTGTTTTCGAGGATTAAATCGTGGGAAACTTTTAAAGAGTTGCAGTCAAGAAGGTTACTGCTGACAACTTTGACTGAGGTGACCACATGAACATCATATGACCCACTGTACCCATTTAACAACTATTTGGCCAAGTTACACACATTCCCAAGAGCTGGCAGAACTGGACACAAAAACAGCTTGGCTTTAACTTGAGGTCCACAGAGTTGGGAAGAATATCTATCTAATACAGTAGTGACTTGTACAAAGGTTGGTAGTTTAAGTTACGATCCAAAAAGTGGTACAGTATATTAATGAACCATCCAAAATGTAAGACAAACAGACACCTAGTATTTGCTACACAGAATCTAGAGTTGCTGGTTTCATGGTACAGTGTACTGGATCTGAGCAGTCTTGGGCAACATTATAAAACACATCAAGTATCATCCACTTCCTACAACACTGGGCATCATCCACTTCCTACAACATTGGGCATAATCCACTTCCTACAGCACTGGGCATCAACCTTTCTCTGATTAATGTACCAATAATGCTTGTGTTTCAGTAAATTTGCCAGACACTGAAGACAAACAGTCTTACTGGGGTGCCAATGATAGAACTTTAGCCCTCCATTCGGCCTCATCTGGTCTTGGAAGTAGTTTCTCACTCCACTCAGCTCGAACATGTAACTCTTCCATGTACAAGCTCTGCATTTCTATACTCTGCATCCATCCACTAAAGCATAAATTAAGCTCATCCAAAAATATGCTTATGAACAATACGTATATCTATATAATGTACATATATAAAACATTTTGTGCACAAAATACACAGAAATACTACAGGGAGTTGGAAGTTCCGAAACAGTAAAATTATTCCTACCAGAACACTGTAGACTTCCATGCAGTCAAACCTACACTCTAACATTCCCGAGACAACACCCAACACATTTAGCAATACTGAAGAACAACCTCTTTGTCGAATTACTGGGATTTACGTACCACTCACTAATCTGTCTTTCTGCCTCATATCTTGTTTCTTCTCAGAAACTCTCCATAAAGAGTGACCATGACAAGTCTTTCAAAAATACTGCTATTACAATCTCTCTCCTCTCTTAGCCCATCCTCATCCCTCTCCTATCCTCCTACCCTATCATCAGCAGAGGTAAGCAGTTTATAGGTTAGAGAAAAAGAGAGGAAGGTAGGATTGACTGCTGTTGTTATTTTTGTTGTTGTAGATTTAAGTAATTCATAAACTGAGAGTAAGAAAGAAAGGAGGTATTGTTGTTGTTGTTGTTGTTGTTGTTGTTGTTGCCCATGGCTCATCTGAACTGGAGGCTGAAATTACCTATCTCCTTCAGTCCATCATTCTACTTTCAGGGAGTTGGGGGGCAATTGTGTGACCAGGAAGCAGAGCCATCTGGTTACATCAGTGCCCTTGCATCAAGGCATCCCATTCCAGCACCAGAAGGATTAGTTGACTGCATGAGACATGAATGTACCCTATCCAACCTGGAGCCATAAGTGTAATGGCCACCCATTCTTGTGAAAGTTCCCAAGAAGTAGCTAAGTATCAGTGAGAAAAACAGTTAGATATATGGGTTATACACCTATTCAATTTGATATACAATACTTGATTTTTATCAGAGTTTATCAATTTGTAAACTGATACAGTATAACTCCTATTATCCACATAATCTGTTTATATATAATCAAATTATCTATAACCCTTACCCTTACCAGGCACTATTTACCTGCACTTTTAATCATATATCCAGGTCTAATCTAATTTCAGCTAACTTTAGACAACATCTTCAAATATTTCATATCAGATATGTCCACATGTTGCCAATGTTTTTTGCTATGCAGTACCACAGCAATGTAAACATGGAAATAAGGCTTTAATACATCCTAATATGTCACGTTTGATTTATGAAAATTCAAGATATATGCAAGGCCTCAAAAACAGTTGTATAAGGATAACTGGAGTCTGACTGTCATATAGAATCTACTGTATTTTAAGTTTTATACAGTACTGCTGAAGCTCTGTGTAGGGTTACCTGAGATTCTTACCTCTCCCAGACTTCAAATTCTGAACCTATAAGAGTAAAATTCTGAGCTAAACTGGGTTATATATTACACCAAGCTCAGAAAAATATCACTCACTTTAAAACAGAGACTCAGGCTTCCATGGATATCTGAAGTTTGTTCGGCCAAGATTAATTTAAATTTCCTCTGCTATGTCCACCCGCCCTGCCTGATTTAAGGTGCTATGCTGCACACAGTTTAAGTACATATCTAGAGTAAAACCCCTGTGATTAAATAGTTAGTGACTGTGATATCAATTATGGTAGGTTGGCTCCAATTTCTGTTATATTCAGGGAAAAGCAGAAATAAAGAATGTATGAGCATTATATGTTGACTGATGAAGGAGGTAACTGATAAGGAAAAATGGAATTCTGAGTGACCAGAACAAAATCAAAATGCTATACAGAAAAGTGCTGCAAAATGGTGAAGACACCAAAAGGATGAATACTGTACTTTACTTATCACATGCTTTGTAAGATAATCATAAAGCTGGGCAGGTGGTCAAGACAGGCAATAATACTGTATTTGGGTTCATCCAATAATAATAATAACCCTTTATCTTATCCCATGAATATTCCATCTCAGACTTCTCTAATGTCACTAATCTCATAAAGTAATGTTTGTGCATTGTGGATTTAATTTAAGTACTTTTAATGTGTTTATGATTTAATAAAGAGAAATAAATGAAAAATTGCATGCTGCATAACATTAAGAAAGTGTCTGTCAACATCACTGTCCTGTCTAATAACATCAACTCCTTTACTCCAATGACCAATTTTTATTTTACTTACGCTACCACCAGATGACTTCATTCAACACATTTGTTCAATTGTTTTAATGAAATTATTAACTTGAGCCACCTCTAACCCTTCCTGTTCAAAAAATGTATCCCTTAGTAGAACAGAACTGTCTGGGGGTACCAAGATTAAACTGAAAAAGATGTCACCATACTGATGGAGTTTATACAGTATTCTACCTGTTTCATATTGGTTTACTAGCATGATTAGGAACAAAATAATGGGATATTATCATTAAATCTTAAATCAAATGACTTATTATTTCTCCACTTGCTGTCATTATGTCTCCTATACACCAACCTTTGCTTGGCCACAGTCTTAGGAACACCTGGGTAGGAGTGCTTTAACATTACACAACATGGGTCTACCTAAAGTCAAAAGTACTGTACTCTAAATAGTTGTTTTTGCAGTGTTTAAAAAACTTTAAAAATATTGTGTGATGATTGCAAAAAATACTTCTGAATTAAGTATTGATACATACCTAAAAATATATAAACTATGAAATATGTCAATGTTATTAAACTGCTTTGTAAATTATGATAGAGAATGCAGTCTCATAGTCTTCTCCCTGCAGCTTGCATAGTTCAGGAACAGTCATGTCAACTTTCATGTCTTGCAGAATTTCAAATACATACATACATAAAAACACACATGTGAAAACACACACCTCTCAGCATTTGCACTCACGCCTTTCACCTCACGTCATCCACCCACTCACACTTAAAAAACATCTAACTCAAACACTTACATCCATCCATCCATCAGTCCTCTCTCTCTCTCTCTCTCTCTCTCTCTCTCTCTCTCTCTCCCCCTCCCCCCACACACACACACACACACACACACACACACACACACACACACACACTCGCCAGCTCACTGGTAACGCTCTCGCCTAGCATCTGCTAAGACAGGGGTTCGTGCCTTGCTCGGGATGCGAAAAGTTTCACTGACGAAGTGGGTGGGTACTGTTCCCCTTGAGCAAGGGGATGGGTGTGTGCATGTGTGAAGGTGAAGACTTTGCCCTTAGACAGGACTATATGAGCTCCCAGCTCTCTTCCAGGAGGGTAAAAAGCTGATGATCACAACCATCATGTGATCCTGACCGACCCAATGAATTACACACACACACACACACACACACACACACACACACAAAGTATCTCACAACAACCATTAGTTTCTCTACCACAATGCCCATGAGATCCAAACAGCTACTCAAAATGGAATGAAGTACTGGTAGATATGTAATGCAAAGTGGAATGTTAAGAATAAGATGACCAGTAAAGTAATAAAGAATAGAACTAATGCAAACACACACTGAGAGAAGCTTTTCATTAACTTTGAGTATTAAGTTACAAGTACTCCTCATTTTAAGTTAACATACCATAGAGTTTCATTACAAGGTAGCTCCTACATAAACATTAGTGCTTACCTAATTTGCTCATTATTTTATTAAAAAGCTTGATTTTTTAAAGCCTTTTAATACATTCAAAGATGAATCAAAACAAATTTCTCACTTGGATACATACATCCAAGACTAAGTGAGGAGTGCCTGCACTAAAAAAAAAAATATGAAATTAGTTGTCAAGGCCCTTTTTCAGTGATCCAGTATCACATAAGCTCTTTACATAAAAAACATCACCCAGAAGGAAAGATATATATAAATATTTTCTATCAAATCACTTGCAAAAAATTGAGTGTTTCATACAACAACAGACACACGTCAAGGATCCAACACTGTTGCCACATGTCTGTTTGGGAACCAACTGTGTGCATCTGTATATGCAAACAGATGTGTAGGTGTATGTGTGTGTGGGGGGGTAGGGGGCATGCTTCACTCATCTGGAAAGCTCTGCTGTATGTCGCTGAAGCTGGGCCTGTGCTCTGCAGTGTGGATCCAACATTGACACATCACCTAAGGAGTTAAATAATGGTATTACACAAAAGATAAAGCTATTACAATTAACCAAGTAATTTATCAACATATCATTATCACATCATAAACGGTGGGTTAAAAAAAAAATGTAGAGGTTATTATCAGTGTGCTTAGTTAATTAGTCCTATCATTCACCTATTAATCAATCCTTTCAAATTCTCAGCTTTATCTCACATGACATACCATTTACACACAGTTCATCTAAAATGCCACTGAAATACCTAACCCATTTCACTATATCTTTTCACATATCTATTTGCCAGTGCACCTAATGCTAACTAAGCATCCATTTTTCTGTTATTTGCCTCCAAGTCTGTGCATTCTTTATTCCAACAATCCCATGAACTTGTGTAAAAGTGAGACAGGAATTGAGTAAAGATGTAAAGAGGAAGGGAGACAAAATATGAGAAAATATGAGTTAAGTCTGAAAATACACTTTACAAGTATAAAGGGGAAGAAGGAATGGGATGGAATGAAGGACTGCAGTTGAGGCTGGATAACACTGAAAGGTGGAGCTCTCTACACTCTATTTCACTGCCAACATTTGCAGTGACAGCAAAGGGTTCATTTTGACAAAACCCAAGATAATATGAGGGGTGCTGCAATGCCACTTAATTTTTTCCCCAAAACTAAATAACTGCAGGTTCAGCAAAAGCTGAAGTGAGCTAATACTGGACTTTAAAATTTCTCTGAATGGCCTGGTTTGCCCATTGATTTATCATGAACAATCCTGTACTTGTAGGACTTTCTATGAACATCTCTGTGTGTCGTTAAGATTTATCTGCCCACCTCCACTGTATGAACAGATGATCATTCATTAGATTTTCTATAATTTCATATTTTATGGTAAACCACTCTTTGAGGATGAGGTTTTACTGGCTGCTTGGTTGAGTTTTGCTGAGATTTAGATGCTAGACTGGGTAAGGCTTGAATCTTTGGTTAGCACAATGCCCGTGAACTGTATCTGGAGATTTCCTTCTGACCTAGTTTTGTTATCTACTTATTTCACCTTAATGTGGAAACCACTTTATTTTCTTGCGCTTCCTTCCTCTTCTGTCTTTCTTTACTTCATTCTTTCCTCATCCTTCTGCCTACGGATGACTTTACACTCCCTCTTTGGTCTTTCCTTCAATCTTTCCTCTTCAGCCTATGGGTGGCTCTACACTAAGTGACAAGCAAAATGGTTTCCTGTACTCCAGGAAACCATTTACTACGCTGGGTGGGAACCATATAATCAAATTATGGCGCCTAGTGGTTTAGTGGGTAATTATGGTCCTCCAATCGGATTGAGAAAGTGAAGGTTTATATCCAAGGGATGGTTGGGGTTTACTGTTCACATAATGCCACTCAGGGATGTGTGAGGCTGGTCACTCTCATCTTAAATGTCAGGACCAACTTGCCTAGCCCCGAACTCCTATGCTCCTCCTGGGGCAATGTAGGATTGGATGATGGATGGAAAATGTAATATCAGTTTGTGCAGTGTGCACTGATGTATGAAATAGGGCAGAGTAGTTACTGCACTGAGCAGGAAATTTTGCCATAAAAATTCCCTAATGAAAAAATCTGGTAGGAAAGCAGTACCAAAGCTGGTAGCACACATGGTGGTGTACACTAAATAAAATAATATACTGTAATTTGGTTTTATGCTTGGTATCCCTGAAGGGCCAAGGCATTGCCCCTGGGTAAAGGACTTTTGGATTGGAGCGTGTAGCATTTTGTGACCGGATGCCCTTCCTGATGTCTACCAATGACCCTTGGGTGGATTCAATCCTCTGACCCTTCAGTCAGAGCGGAGCGCTCTAACCCACTGAGCCACAGCTGCTAGTGTCATTTATTGGTATACCTTAAAAAATGGACAACTAGGCCTCATGGAACATTCTGGGAAGTCTATGCCCAGGGTCAAATACATACCTCTTTATAGGTGGTTACTGTTGCTTCGTAAGTTTAAATGTGTTTGTTCGAAAGTGCCTTTGGACCTTCTTGCCTTCACCTGTATTTGCAATGGTTTTACAAACCCTTCAGTGTTCTTCATTTGAATGTCTCGGACATAGTTCTGATGCAACCACATGAGGCGGTTCCACATGGTCACAGCTTGCAAGTCCCACTGCCTCTGACCAAGATCTTGGAAAGGTGCTTCTGTATCTCTGGTCCTCAAATACCTCTTAGGAGTTGACTGACAGCCATAGGATTGCTCTGTCAGAAGTTGTTGTTTCCTCCTCTTCTCACTATTATCCCCAACTTCTACTCTCCTAGCTTTTAATCTCATCTCTCCCTGCCCTCTCCTCTCCTGTCCCAGAGCCTTATGCCCTTGGTTGCTTCCTGAAATGTCAGGAGTATGTGAGGCATATGCTGGGGGCTGATGGGACTGAGAAGTGCACTGACTAGGTGGCAAACCAGTATGCTCAGTTGTCTGAGATACTGCTATCTCAGCAGTGAGTGAACAAGTCAGTGTGCTTAGTTAACTAGGAACTGTATTTTGATGGTGTATGCTGATGCCAAGCCTTTGGTGTTTGTCCCAGGTCCTCTTTGCACTAACTGCAGTATGACCTTACCCTCTCTCAGTCCACACTCTCATCCCACCTTTCCTCAGTTATGCTCACCTGTCAGTGTAAGGAGATAGCAGCAATAATTATGGTGTTCTGCTACTACTTTGCTGGCTTACCACTGCATGACATTCTAACACTCAGTGCTGATACAAAGCATACCCAGCATTTCATCTCTATTCAGTAGAGTGAAATGAGAAAGAACTTAACAAACAATATGCTGATGTGCAACCAAATTTCAGTGATTTTGACAACTGCAGTGATAATCAGCTTCATTGATCAGCATATCTAAACTGGTGGGTCATAGCTGTGAACTGTGATGATAATCTCTAGAAAGTCATGGGCCTTGTTTGTTCTACACCTCTGATACACACACACACACACACACACACACCGCTCGCTGGCGCAGTGGTAGCGTTCTCGCTTGCCATCTGGTAGACGGGAGTTCGCGCCTCGCTCAGGGTGCGAAAGTTTCACTGACGAAGTGGGTGGCTACTGTCCCCCTTGAGCAAGGGGATGGGTGTGTGCATGTGTGAAGGTCACAGCCTTGCCCATAGATCGGACTATATGAGCTCTCAGCTCCCTTCCGGGAGGGTAAAAGCTGACGATCACCACCATCAAGTGATCCTGACCGACCCGGTGAGTTACACACACACACATACAGAAACTTAAAAGTACCTACACATTACAAAATAATACAGTACTTATAGACACTTACATTATAGACATACTCTGGGCAACACCGTGGCTGCTCTAAAACTTTGCCATTCTGCACCATTTCCACCACATCTGCATTCTTCATCTTTCCATAGGGCATCTTTCCACATGTGAAAACCTCCCACATGAGCACCCCAAATGCCCAAACATCCGATTTGGAAGAAAAGCGCATGAAGTTGAGAACCTCTGGTGCTGCCCACTTGATGGGGAACTTGGCGCCTCCAGACCCAGTGTACTCATCATCAACCACGTACCTGCCAGTTAGGATGGGTGAGAAATCATTGATCCTTTCTGCCTGCAAACTTATTTTTCGGTTTTATTCTTGCTACCTCCATAGGCTTACATTTAACTCTAGGGAGTGCCCTGTAAGTAATCAGGTTGAATATCAGTTCCCTCCACTTTGAAAAGCTTCCAAAGTTAAGCAAAATCATCTAGTGATACCCAGAATATAGTACAAGAGTAAGCTATAGGGTTTTCCATGGCTGGACCCTGTGTGACTGCTGTGCCAGCTCTTACACTGACTTTGTAGCTAAACCTATGAATATAAAAACAAAACTTTCATGAACAAGACAAACAAGTGTTTCTTAGCCCAACTCATTACCATGTCACAACCTCCACGTATGGACAGTACTGTACCATAACATACGGTAAGACATTTCTACACCCAACTTAACCAGAAGCAATGACAATTACGATGACTTACCGTGCCAGACCAAAATCTCCAACTTTTATTTCATTATGTGCCCCTACCAAACAGTTCCTTGCAGCCAGGTCTCGGTGGATAAATTTATGCTTTTCAAGATACACCATGCCAGCACACACCTGGAAGGGATGCAAAAAGGATTTAAAAGGGGTGGGGGGGTTGAAAGCACCTCTTCACATTCACCATAATTTCTTGATTGCTAAAAGGAAAGCTGATTACTTACATTCAATACTGTAACCCAGATTTTAAAAATCATCACCCACCTACATTCAGTGTAACCAAGATGTTAAAAATCATCACCCACCTATATTTAGTAATGTAATCCAGCTTAAAAAATCATCACCATCATCCTGCCTCATTTTGCTACCTTCAAGTGGGGTAAGGCAGAGTACAGAATGCCAAGAAAAGGAAAGAATATGACTGCTGAGGAACTAAGCAACATCATTCCCAATGAAATGGACACACACACATTCAAGCTCCCAGAATCCTGGTTCCACCTGATAGGTACACCTATCCACACATATGTAAATATCTATACATGCCAGATTAAAACATTTACAGTATATTCCCAAATCATTAATATTTAAACTATATTAATAATAATGATGATAATAAAGTTACAGTATACACTACTTGGAATCAGAGATGGAAACAAATTTTATAAGAGAAAATTGAAGAGAGATTTGCAGATATCTTCATTATAGCTGCTGACAAAACAGCTATGGGCATATGGAGGATGTTTGGAAATAGTGAAACTTCAAAATATTTTGAAATGGAAGAAAGTTGAAATGAGTGAGATGTGGAATTATTGAGTGGATAAATATATTGAGATGGTATGGACATATGCTAGCACTGCATATTGACTGGATGCCTATGAAAATCTTTGAAATGGTAGACTGGGGATTTTGTTGGAAAACGGGTGTACGAGTCACTGTTGTTTTTACTTAACCCCAGCCTGCCTGACCAAGCAGATCCATCAACTGCAGATAAGCAGCAGCTCCTCTGAGGTTGTCCCAAAGGTTCCCTACACTGTTTGATGTTGTGTCTGCATCTTGATGTAGCATGTGCTATGCAGTGCTCCATTATGTTTGTTGTGTTTGACGTTGTGTCTCCATCTCGGTGTAGCATGTGCTATGCAGTGCTCCATTATCTTTGTTGTGTTGTACAGCATGTTCTGTGTGGTACTCCACTGCGTGTTTTAGGTTGTATTGGCCAATTATGTGACCAGGGTATGTCGTCAATTATTCCACTCAACCCAAATCTATGCTGATAACTTAGAGGGCTGGGTGATGTCTTGATCTAAGCCAAGCTAAGTGAACTCAGGCAGCTGTATTTATGGATGCCTCTGATGCGCGAATGTCAGGAGGGGGGGCTTGCAGCATATATCAAGGTGTTGTATTGCCCTATGCATGAAGTAGGTATGTTTGTGTGATAATGGTTTTTATATACCCAGCTGTAATTGTCTGGCTGTCATTCAATGACAGGGATGTTCTGTGTTGGCACAGGCTGTCTCATAGAACTGTGTGCTGCTCATATCAAGATACAGTATCCTCTAACATGGAGGACTTTAGTTTCTGGATATAAGTGGGCTATGGGAGTAATACTGGTGCAGCCAGTGATGTTATGCAGAGTGTTGTTTTGTATGGTCTGCAAGGTGTTGTGGTGGTTGTCAGATAAGATGACTGCTCATGCCAGAAAACCAAAGGACACCACTGGTCTGACATACTGTTTGTGGAGAATGGAGAAAGTTTACTGTTGTTGACCAAAGTCTGTTTTTGTTAGTCCCTTAGATGCATTTAATCTGGGGGTGCATCATCTCTTTGTCTTTTATGTGGTCCTTGAAGGTGTGTCTAGTGTATTATGTCACTCCAAGAATTATAGTGTATGAAAGAATGAAACAAATGTGTGCGAACAAGTAGCCTGAGGGCAGTTTTTATTTATCACACAGCTATTAAGATGCATAAGAAGATGGCAATGTAATGTACACTAAAACAAAATAATCTGCAATCCAGTATTATCCATAACCCAACACTGACTGGTTCCCTGCAATTCTAATGTGAGGATACACATTAAATTACAGAGATGGTGAGTAAGACTTAAAAAAAAAAAAAGGAAGGTAGCAAACAACATTGCCCAGTGGTATGAACTTCCACTTTTCCATCTCTTTCTTTCTTCCACCAACTTCCTTCCCTACCTGGCTTTTTTCCCTTCACTTTCTCCTTTACTTACCTGCAAGCACATATCTAGGAGTGCATTAATGTTATTCATGAGGTTCCTGTCATTTGCTCGAAGGTATTGGAGTAGGGAGCCATTACGCAGATACTCCGTCACAATGTAGATGGGGCGGTTAAGGGTGCACAAGCCATACAGTTGAACAAGGTTGGTGTGTCGTAGTTGACTGGAAAGATGCAAAGGGTGGTCAGTTCAGGAAACAACATAACATCACCATCAAAATTAGGTGAACATCCATCCATCCATCATCCAATCCTATGTCTCACCATGAGGAGTGCAGGAACCCACCCAGGACTAGGCAAGTTGGTCCTGACATTTAAGATGAAACTGAATGGATCAATTGTGAAAACTAAACCGAAGACATCATGGTGTCTGTTTACTTCACCCCAAAAGCCTCTCAAACTTTCTCCACTTTGATCTAATGGTGGTTAGCCTGTATCGAGCCAGCCCTCTTAATCTTTTCTTTCCATCACTGGGTTGGTGACCTGTTAATCTTACTGTCCAGGTATTTTCTGTTTTATGAAATATGTGACTTGTTCACAGCAATTTCTGCTTTTCAACTGTAGAAATTAGTGAACTTGTATATCTTTACCTTTTCTGCATTCCCTTATCCAATATTTTTTCATCATTCTCCTTCCCCTCCTTTCTCAGCACTCCTAAACTTACATTCTAAGGGCCTGTTGAGCTCCAGGTTCTTTATCCATATATCAGAATGGATGTAAGGCACAATTATACCCTATACTACAGTATGTTTATCCAAATCCCTCCACCCCATTCTTTTTCTGTGATAATGCTGCCAAATACATTAATGATTCACTTCTCACATTTACTGAGAGCCAAAAGATCCTGGCTATAAAAAAAAAATTCATTTTTTACTGGAGGACATCTGCTATCTGGCATATGGATTTTTTTTTTTTTCCTTCCTCTGCTCATGTTCTGTAAATATATATATATACATACAGTAATCCCTGTAAGACCTGAATGCCCAAGACCTAGACATTTTGGGCTCGGGTCTTCAGAACCCAAAAATATTCCAAAAATGCAAAAAATCTGAAAAAAATACTAAAATTTTTGAACCGTAACTTTGAACTTGGCGCGCAGCGCTGATCAGGTGTGTTTTGGCGGATAGATAGCAGTCCCCTGCTTCCCTTTCCTCCCAAGTTACCACCTAACCACCATCGGGAGTAAGTGCTCCTCACACTGGATGCCACACATGCTTGTTTTTGTGAATAACAAGTGAATAAACTGCAATACCTCACCACTAGACCACATGGGAATTTACAGTGTTGTGCAGTGTTAAGGAATTAGAAATCAGAGTGCAATGTATTAAGTGCAGCAAAACACTGGAGTCGGTTTAATCGTTTAATCTCCGTAATGGACGGATGTGTTGTAAGTACTGTACCCTGGATTCTGCTAAATATTTTCCATACTCACCTCTAATTCCTCATTCTCTAGTTCCATTTTATTTATTTCATGCTTTCTGTCCCTTATTGGTGAAAAAGGTGATGTTTATGTCTGGCTAGGAGTTTCAATAGGCTGTTAACTGGTAAATATTTTCCATACTCACCTCTAATTCCTCATTCTCTGGTTCCATTTCATTTATTTCATGCTTTCTGTCCCTTATTGGTGTGTTTAGGGTCTGAAAAAGGTGATGTTTGTGTCTGGTTGGGAGTTTCATTAGGCTGTCATCTGGTAAACATTTTCCGTACTCACCTGTAATTCCTCATTAACTGGTTCCTTTTCATTTATTTCATGCTTTGTGTCCCTTATTTCTGTGAACACAGTCTTAAATAGGTGCTATGCATGTCCAGTTGGGAGTTATGTTGGTGGTTTTATGAGTTAGCGTGGGTAAGGGTCCATAAGTACCTGTCCAGAAGCCTCAGGCCCAAGACCCGGACAAACCCAGGATCTGGACATGCCTATGGCTCTGTTATGTCGGATCTTGGAGGGATTACTGTATACTGTATATATATTTCACCTATTCACAACAACAACATCTTATTTCACATTTTTCTGTTGATGAGACAATTTTATGCTATAACCAGCTTATTCTATGCAACTTAAATACTGCATAGTATATTGCAAAGACTAAATACTGCCTGTCAGAAAAAGAAAAAGAAAAAAAACTTGAGTAGCTGTCATTAAAGTGAGATTCAAGAAATACACAACATGTAGATATATATAACATACTGTATTGTGTACTGCAAAAACAAAATACAGTACTATAAAGCAACAGTAGTCATTACAAAAAAGAAGCTGCACAAGAAGAACAAAAAACAAAGACTCCCACTAACGTCATGACTTTTGCTTCCTCGATGAATTCATCCTCACTCATGGTCCCTTCCTTCATCATCTTGACTGCCACATCCATTCCACGTAGCTTCCCATGTCGTACAACTCCAAACTGACCTGACCCAAGTTCCTCCAGCAAGTTCAGCTCACTGGGGTCAATTTCCCATCGATCTGTATCAGAAGGAAATTACAATATTTATGACATATTCTAGCATTTAAAACAATCTAGCAACTGTGACATATTTCTTTTGGTTTTCTAATTATCTAACATTCCATTATTCAATTCTTCACCATTACCATATAATATAACCCACTTTCCTGAATTTGCACAGAATATGGAGAGCCAAGGCAAAGCTCTCTGACCTCCATGATGACAAGAATCTGAGGAGAAAGGAAGCATAAAGCATAGTCTACCCCCACATAACTAGTTATTGGCCTCTGCATAGTGTTGTGCCAAAGCTATTATTTCCATACTAAGTTCACAAGCCAAATGGTTTCCTGTACACCAGGAAACCACTGACTATGCTGGGTGGTAACCATATAAACAAACTATTGCACCTTGTAGTTGTGTGGGTAATTAAGGTGCTCCAACTGCATTAAGCCTATATAGGTTTATATCCATGGGGGGGTTGGGGTTTATTGCTCACGTATTGCCATTCAGGGATAAGTGAGACTGGTCACTCTCATGTTACATGTCAGGACCAACTTGCCTAGCCCTAGACTCCTACTCTTCTCGTGGGGCAACATAGGACTGGATGATGATGATGATGATGATGATAAATAAGCCTCTAAAAGGCCTTGATCACTCTAAGTCACTCAGTAGACATGGATCAGTGATGAAAAAATATCGACTAGGTGCTTTCACCTTCACCTACTCACATAATGCAATCTTACTCATGCTGCTACACCCAAATGATTCTTAAAGCTGACATATACAGTACTATGCATGTTTACATAACCATCAATACAATGATAACAGATATGAAAGAAGTAAAGTAAATTTCTGGTTGCTTTTTGCACATGTGGAGAATCTTAGAGCACACAACTGCACACTCCATAGTTTAGGTATGATGACATGTTATTCATTTCATTGTGACAAAAACCATACAAGTTTATTTAGCTCTAGAGAGACCTTGGAATGAAGGGATTAACTGACATCCTCATGATGGCAGAAGCCTTCTCGTCTGCTTGCTGTAGTTCATCTGTTTAACTTCGCGGAGATTTTCATCCTTTCATAGCTTAGTTAATGTAGCTCAGTGGCATAACTGGGCAATATTACAGTTCAACATCCATTCTGTAACACTTTGTGACTAGCACCATATACAGTACTAGTTTTACAGCTCAGCATTCAAAACAGAGAAACGGCAATTTTAGGCCATGTTACAGTGGACCGAATAAAGTAGAACTCACCATGACCAAGACCAGCAGTGGCAGGTGCCTGCCTACCCTGTGTTGGGGGTCTAAGGCGAGCACAGAGGCCACCAGGGTTGTGCTGGTGGCGGTATATGAGCTCTGGGATGGTACTGCACTTGATGTTGTGGTGGAGGTAATAGTTCCCTTCCTGGTCCCGCTTGATATGGTAGTGCTTCACCTGTGAGCGTGACCTGGGGAGACAGTGGGGGAATTAGATAATGTTAGTGCTGGAGGCGCAAATGACACGCCACAACAGCAACACAATCATAGGGACTTAACTCGTGGTAAACAAAATCATCAGACACCCTGTTGTGTAATGAGTTGGCTTCATACTGAGAGAGCTGTGTGCTGTAATGTGTGTGTACAGTACCATGCAGTGCTGTAATTATTTAAGCACTTAAAAACTGTATGGTATATAATTTAAACATACAATTCTGCACTCATTACTTTTCTATGTATGAAACAAGAAAAACTACAGAATTTAGACACACTAATCATATCTGGTAAAACCACAGATTGAAATCTCAGTCAAAGTCCTTTTCAGTGTCTGTAGTGTGTCATATGTGCTGTCAAGAGTAGATAATGAAAGTGGATACAGGTACTCCTCATTTTAAGTTTTTTAAAATACTATGTTACTGGTAAAAACAACAGGTTCTAGCACAGTCAACCTCCTGTCTTCAATACAATGAGCTAGAGGGATGCGATCAAGGCACTCAAGTGGCAACTTCAGCTGCTCCTAAAAATAACTGGTGCAATGTAATGAGCAGACCAACCTGACATAATCACATGCTTGGAGAGGTGTGGTAACTTTGCCTTACTTAGAAAATGTGTATAAAACTGTCTCAAAAAAGTTTTGTGAGATGAACAATCAAATGCCATATGTTAATGGGGGTTGTCTCCAGCTCCACACAGCCTAGTTAACATACACATCTAACTGGTGCTAAGAGTAATTCCCTAAGTTTTCGCATAATCCATTAACCTGGACAGGATGCCGTGGATATGAAGAGTGGGTCAGAAGAACCATCAGGTGAGAAGCAGTCTTGCTTTGGACCCTTGCAACCTCCATATGCAGGAAAAAATGGGTTTCTGACCACACAGCATCCTTTTCTTCACTACACTGTTCATTTATTTTAGTACCTAGGAAAGTCAGAGCTGGAGGTTAGCACAAATTCTTCACTTGACAAACATCATCATGACTCTCAAGATCCCATTGAGTAAGGGAAATGGTGTAAGTGGGATGGCCAGGACCTTGGGCTAGTTTGAATGATACACAGTTGAATGAAGTACATGGGATATATCACCAGAGATGGTATGCTCTGGTGGATGTAAGTCCTGTCTGAGATAGGTGATTCACTACATAAAGTAATACGAGTCAACATGAAGTAAAGGGGAGGGTGAGAAATGCACCTGGGTGCATTCCTGCAGATCTTTAAATTCTTTAATTATCATCCTCTCTAGCTGAACTACACCTGTGTTGTGGAGTGTTTATGTTCTTCTAAAGCTATCACCAGTAGTGTTTCTCAGGATGTTCTTTTAATGAACCATTTATTCATATCAGTGATTTTGCATAAGCCATTCATCTATCCATATCCATTCATATACTAATGATTTCATCCTAACACTGTGGCTCTAGCAACAAAGCCATCACCAAAAGAAGGTTGTGATACGAAAATATAGGAAAAATGGACCATACAAGGAAGAAATGAGATGAAGTACTGGCCTTGCACATGCACTGTAAAACACCACAAGGTAGTACTTCGGCATCTGTTTCGCTGTATGAATGGTTACGTAATAAGAACCCTTACTAATCTGTAGTATTTAAGCACTCTATTTCACAAAACTATAGGGGTGGTTTTGTACACTTATTCCAAGCACAGTAGTTAGGGCACCTCCCTGACTGTGGCTATGCTGAAATATCCCAACACCCTAATGAATTCCCTGAAAGTTGTAAGGAGCAGCTGAATCTCTCCATCCTAGCTGCCCCTGAAACAACCAACGGAAGAAGCAAAAAACAAATTTTCATCTAAAGCTGCTCAAGATCCACTATCACACAAGCTTACTTCATTATAAGAAGTGGATTACATAACAGTACTTTACATGTACTGTAAACACCATCAGTTTACAGCATGTGTATCATTAACTGCTTCACTTAGGATTTGCTTTGCCTCTAAACACCCTAAATATTAAGTGAGGAGTGCCTGTACTGCAGTGCTACCTGTCTATTCACTTGTGCATAAAACTAAAATATTAATCTGTGTTATAAACTAAACAAACTCCCTCCCGTCGCTGTCTGCAGCAACTCACTGCTTGGAGAAGACAGACAGTGTGTAGATGCCAGAATTAGTGGTGGAATTGCGGACGACAAACCCTCCCTCACGCTGCTGGTTCATCAGGAACACTTCTGCCCGTTGTCTGGTAGCATCTCCGAGGTACCATCTAGAAAAACAAAGGGCAGTATGAATCTCTTTATAATACTTCTTGGTATCAACCTTTCACACTCACAGTACAGTATATTAATATCTGATACACTTCACTACAAAAAGGCACACATGCATTTATACACTAGAGGAGAGGGCATGTACAGTACTATTCAAGAAGGAAAAAAAAAAAAATGTAAACTGAAATTAAAAGACAATTCATGTTGTATCTTCTATCCCAAGATGGTAAATTACATTAAATACACTGGCTCTTTTTTTTTTTTTTTTTTTTAAACTGACAGGTTCATCATTCATGCCCTTAATAAATTTTAGAAATCCATTAGTTAAACTGCAGTAATGGATTTTATGAAGAATAAAGTTCTAGCAAAAATTCTACGCACAGTAGGAACTTGTCATCGCATCATTGTTGTTGACGTATCATTTATAAATGCTTCAACATGCCTGCATGCTGCCTTGGTCACCTACTGATGGCTTTCCATGCTGCTCGATCTATGGCAGCCTCCCTATTCAGTTCCTTATCCCTGAAGTCACACTCTAAGACCTTGTTCCAGGTCTTTTTCAGTCTGCTTCATGCAACCCTAGCCTACACATTCCACACCCATCTGCCATCCTCCATCCTCTCAAAATGACCGAACAATCTCAATCTACCCCTCCTCATCACAGCACCAACACATTCCAGTCCCACCCTTCCTCTCAATTCCACAACCACAATCCCAGCCCCCCTCCCCCAGCCCCGCACTCAAGGATGTTGCACATATCCATCCAGTGATTCCCATCTCCATACGCTTGAGTCCACAAATATCCTATTCCCCTACTGCCAAGGTCTCACTATTATAGAGTACCACACTCCTAACACAAGCTGCACACAAAGATCCCACAGCACGGAGTGACAGCCTTCTCAACTGAATTTTATAATTTTAATTAGTGGTAAGGTAGGGGCAATCGCCATCCACTCACTTGATGTAGTGCTGCCCTTGGGTGATTGCCCTTTCCTCTCTTCCTTCCTTCCTCTTCTGTCTTTCCTTCCTTCATTCTTTCCTCTTCCTTCTGTCTATGGGTGGCTCTACACTGAGTGACAAGCCAAATGGTTTCCTGTACACCAGGAAACCACTTACTGTGCTGGGTGGTAACCATATAACCAAATTAAGGCGCCTGGTGGTTTAGTGGGTAATTACAGTGCTCCAATTGGATTGAACTGGTGAAGGTTTATATCCAAGGGGTGGTTGGGGTTTATTGCTCACGTAATGGCACGCAGGGATGAGTGAGGCTGGTCACTCTCATCTTAAATGTCAGGACCAACTTGCCTAGCCCAGGGCTCCTATGCTTCTCATGGGACAACACGGGATTAAATGATGATGATGATTTACTTATTCATTATAATTTAAAAGTTATACATAAAACTGCATTGCAGTGTCCTGCCATTTCACAGCAAAAAAATACAGTACATATGGGTCCTGAATGGCAGCTGGTCTGTAGGGCTGAGGAACACCACTTGTTAGTGGAAAAGTGATGCACCCCATCCATTGCATCATACATCGATACAGGTGTTGAAGCTTTCTCAACTAAGCACGGTGAGAAGGGCATAAGAAAACTGTTGTTGGAATGGTTGTGCTTGTTGAGTAAGAGTCTGTATGTTATACTGTATACAGCATTACTTAGGGAACAATAACAGGGTATGAACAAGTATGAACACATGAAAAGATGCACTTCCACTCCCTCTTAAATGTTTACCACCTAGGTGGGGCTGACCCAGGTCAGTGGGACTGATAGATGCATACACTATTGACCCAGCCATCAGAGGTTCTGAATGCTGACTTTCTGATACTGTGTAATACCATAATTACCACTAAATTCTTAACTGCCTGTCGACTGTCTAATCCTGTCATATACTCCATAGTAATGTATGGGTTGCTGGAAGATTATTTATTGACCTGTTTTGCTGATGCCTTGTTCCTTACATGGAATTCCCTTGTACAGGATGATCTTTAAGTGTCTGATCTTTTCACTCAAACTCTCTTCTCATTCTCACTCTATCATCTACTAAATGCTCAGCTATATTTTTCCCAATATTGAGACAGGTGTTCCTCATTAATTTCTGTATCCAAAATTCCATCAACACATCACAGAATATTAATAAATCAAGAAGATGCACCTATGATGTGCATTACCATATATGAAAAAGGTTCCCATCCTCAAAATATTATAAAATATTCTATCTCCATCACACACAGGACTGCCTCTCATTTATTTGTGGGTCTTTATCTATAACCATAACTTTCTATTCATTTCCAAAACAATAACAAAATTCTGTACCTCACATGAGTACCAGTACTGATATATGGAAGATACTGATGAGGACTGCATATGTTCAGTGCATAATGAGTGAACCAAACCATCTATGGATATGAAGGTTACAACTGATTATAAGCAACACCTTAAAGCCTGGTTCTAAGTTCATCAAACATATCATTAACCTTCATCAAAACACTGGATTTTCGTGGTTTCTCCCTTCCAATGAAGTGAGACGTGGACTTGTAAAAGTAAACTAGCATGGTGAGATATAATCATGAACACGTTCACTGGTACAATACTTGTGCATATTAGTAATGGAGGACTGTATATAACATTAGGAGAATCACACATTCATCATAAACCATGAAAATCTTATAGTTACTGTATATTAATGTTTATGCTGACATGTACAGCCACCAACAATACATCTATGATGAGATACTAGAAGAAACAATGGTGGACTTACTCATATTGCTGCAGTCCCACACTGTCCTTCTCCTTAACATAATTACTTGGTGCAAACCCTTCGAATCTGTGTGATAAACACAATATCAATATTCAGCCTTTGTGAAACAAGAGGATAACATTTAGTTATGAACATGCAAAAAGATTGCAGTTTAACTGATACATAGTATGACTATAAAAGCAGTATCAGGTAAATACCATATTTAGTAAACCACTGGAAAATGAATACTACCTCACAAAAAGAATACTGAACTGAGACATACTACCATCTATCACAAATCTTAAAAGTACCTCTGCTGTACGATCACAACCAAAAGGTTGCTCACAATATCCTGACAGCATTGTGTCCTGCCTTCCTTATTTCTCATTCCTCATTGAAAGCTGGACAGTAGCTTTCCTAAGCATATTCTTGTAATGTCTGGCTTATTACTGCCACCAGATTAAAAACATTTCATTTAACACCTACCACTGCTATCTCTGGCAAAGAAGTGTTCGGAAATTATCACCTGTGATAGTACATTACTTCAGACTCTTTCATCATCACCCTTGAATGCAGTAACTTCTTCACTCTCCTGTCACTCATGGAAGTACACCAATCTTTTATCAGAGAGTTGACTCTCATTTCATTCATTCATAATGGACCTCTTGTGTGCATTCTTTATCATCGTCAGTTTGTACCTCAATTCAACACTTACCTTTATTCTTGCAATTCCTTTTTCTATGAGTATACACCCCTCTTTCAGTTTTGCATGTACAGTCGGGGGCAAAAATTTATCCAAAATTTTACCTCTCCAACTTTCACTGTCCTTTGCTGGCTATTATAAATCATCACGTGGAAGAGGTTAATACTGCACTAACTCACCCATTCTGGATATTTCTCATTTTCCACCAGTGTTCCTGTGTGTCCTCAATCACCTCTAGTTCATCTTCCTGTAGAGAGAATACAGTACATTATTACACTGTATTCTACAAATGTCTTTTCACAACACAGTAAAGTATTTTATATCTCCTGCAAAGTTTTATGAGCAAAAAATTTACTTTTTGTTGTGGCTTGTGTACTTTGTACAGTACTTTCTTTTGGCCAACACCAAAAGATTTTGTTGAACAAAGAACTCCTAGCAGTTAAAGACTCATAAAACTATCTCAAGTGACCTGATCTCTGCCAAAACAGACCTGACAGGTTTGTTCAGTTGAAAGAAATCCTAGAAGACAATGACAATGGATTAACTCTGCTTTTATACACCAGACTATAGTGCTCCCTCAGGTATGTGGATTTCAGTTAACCATAGAGTGCTGTGCAAAAAGATATTGCATAAACAGGGATCCAGTTTATATTATAACAAGGTTATCCATAAACCAACCCTCTATCCTGGCCCAGTCTTGGGAACTAAATACACTCTATGACTGCAAACTGAGCACAGATGAGAAACCTCAGGGCAAAGCCAACTTCATAAAGGTAATGCAGGCATGAGACAGTGGCATTAAAGACATTTAAAGCAAATAATAGGAGGGGAACATCTCACTGCCATCAATTGATAGTTTACACTCTCTCTGGGCACATACACACCAAATTAAAATATCTGTTGTCTTTATTAACCCAAGAACTGTGAGTTACAGTCCAGAATGCCCAGTGTTTGACAGCTACTTGCATCATGGAGGTTGAGCCATAAATCAGTTTCTTTGCTTTGTTTTGGTGTATATTGTGGTTAGCTGTTCATCTGTACATCAAATGGAGGCATCAAATTTACCTTATCATACAATAACACAATACCCTCTTTCATCTCATAACCACAAAATCAGTTTCCAATAAAATGACAATGTCAATTGTTTTTGGATTAGTGCCATGGTTGGTGTCACGGCACCATAATTTTTTTATATCCATAGTGCCTAAACTATACCACATACACACCAAAAAATTCAGGAACATGTACTTCACTACATTCCCTATCAATCTGCAAGAACAGAATTGGAAAACAATAAACTTCAAAAATCATTGTGTGTGTGTGTATGTGTGTGTGTATACCTAA
>JAGKTI010010315.1:0-15823 GCA_018397915.1 Birgus latro
CACACACACACACACACACACACACACACACACACACACCTTAAGTGAGTACAGTCCACACACATATACATCAAATAACCCCTGGCGAAGCAGAGACAGACAAACTGAGGGACCGCGAGAGAAAGAGATCCCCAGCTGGCATTAAACAGAGAGAGAGAGAGCGGAATAAATCACGCAGTTTACACAATACCACGGATAATCAGTCACTGGCCTCCAAATTACCACTCTCGACCCCTACCCTGGCTCCACACCACTAAAGAGTAAAGCAATTTCTACCATAAGAGAGAATGACAGACCGTGTGATTATAACTTTTTGGGGTGTTTAGCAGCGTCGGGGAACCAGCGCCAACAAGGAACTGTTCGCTGGTCTAGAAACAAACTTTTTTTACACCCCTCCTAGCCCTCCCCTCCTCCACCCTCTCCCTTTCTGATCTCCCCCTCTAACCTCCCTGTCTAACCTCCCACACTCTTTTATACACCCCCCCCTATCCTTCCCCACACCTCTCTCACCCTTTCTAACTTCTCTCTCTAACCTCTCCCTCTAACTTCCTCGTCTAACCTCCATCACTCTCTCCTTCCTCCAACTCTAACCTCCCTCCTTCCCCTCCTCTAACCTCTCCCCTCCTTTCTTTCTAAACCCTCCACTCAGTCACTCTTCTACACTCCCTATCCTCACTCCTTTCCCCTCCCGTAAACTCATCCCCTCCCCTCCTCCTTCTCACTTTACACTCCCTACCTTTATTCTTTCTCCCCGCTCCTTTAATCTTCCCCTCCCCCTATTTAAACCCCCTACGATTCAATATCCCCAGCCCTCCCTCCTTCACCTCTCCCCTGCCCCTTCTCCAACCACTCCACACCATTCCTCCTCCACCTTCTCCCCAAACGTCTCACCCTCTCTAACCCCCCACCCTGACTTTTCTACCCCACTACTCCCCCCCTCCCCCTAAACCCCCGCTCTCCAACCCCCCCAGCCCTTCTACTTGGCGGGGTTTATCAATTACTCGCGCTTGACCTCCGAAAATTAGAGTTGTTCAAATGTTCCAGCACTTACGAAATCTCGCGTGGAATTCTCCCCTGAGACATTTTTACGTGATTTATTTTGGGGGCGATTTGGCTTCACACGTTCTGGGGTCGCGATTTAAGAGTTTTTTTTTTTTTTTTTACCAATTTACTGGTTATCAGGACTTACGTTTATCACTATTTTATTTACACGTTATTGGATCTTAATTTTAAAGGATGCGAAAAGTTAGTTAAATCTGAGTCACTGTTATTCCTGCTTTGTGAAGCCGTAAAGGATGTTAACTAATTTACTGGATAACAGACCTATTTACTACCTCCGCCAATAAGGCACGTTGGGCCTTAGCGGAGGTATGAGCCCTACTGAGTGCCATTCTAGTTACATCAATGTATTCACTAGCTCGAGGGTTGTATTAATGAAGGATGATAACTAGTATTTAAGATAAAACTTCTATAAATCAGAGTAATTTATTCTCACTTATAATCGTATTTGTACAGAATGTTAACTGATTTACAAGATCTGTAAATTATAGAAATTATTTACACGTCCTGGGTCCTACTGATAAAGGATGTTAACCAGTTTACAGGATAACAAAAACTTACATATATTAAGGTAACTTATGGACATGTTCTAGGACTATACTGATTTTATAAAGGATAATAACCAATTTACAGGATAATAACAAAGATTTCCATGAATTAGAGTATTTTATTCACACATTCTGGTGTCGTGTTGGTAAAGAATAACCAATTTATTAAATAACAAAGGCTCCTTAATTTATACTGTTATTCACACGTTCTTGGGCCCCATTTTTAAATGATGCTAACCAATTTATCGGATAACAAAACCTTCATTTATTACCTATCATCACATATCGTTTTGTCTGTACGTATTTTGTCAGTTTAATGATCATTCAGAGTTGACTGTAAATTATTTGATTTTGATAACAGTATAAGTAATGACATACATACAGTATATAGCCAGATTGACGTAGATAGATATAGATAGATAAACAGATAGATAGATCGATAGACATAGGTCATCCTAATGGGACGTTGATCAGGAGACTATAAATACAGACTTGATACCAAAGTCTTTAAGATGGATGACGTATATATTAACTTATTCTTTCTTCCCTCAGACGATTTTATTCAGCTCAGGAGGGGTGTTTTAAAGCTAGAAGGGTTGAATGTAGCCTTCATTACCTCCTCCAATATGAGGGGTTAGTCTAAAATTTGATAAAGTCATAGGATTGAAGGGGTTACACTCGGTCAATTCAGTGCAATGTGGTGAGTGGGTAGAATGAAAGGATGTTATAATGCTGGAAAGTGTGAGTAGCGTGAGTGCCTGTTGGATTGGGTGTTGATGGAAGAGTGCGACAAACAGTGTGGTACAGTGTGTATGATATAATGAGAGTATGTGATGTAGTATAAGTGGTTAAGTGTTGGAGGAGAGGTGTAATAATATGGGAAAGCATGGAAAAGTGTGAGAGAGTGTGATATAAGGAAGTGCCAAGTAGTAAAGTAGATGAATATAACGGTAAAACTTGTATTGCACGAAGGTGTGTGTGTGTGTGTGTGTGTGTGTGTGTGTGTGTGTGTGTGTGTGTGTGTGAAATGGTGTAGATCTTTATGTGGATATATCTGAGGGTCTGAACGAGAGAGGATGTGATAGAAAGAAAACGCCACATAGTACAGTGGATGGTGTGCAACAACAAAGAAAATATGGTGAAAAAAAGGGTGTACAATGATGTGATGAGTGTGAGAAAGTGTGAATAGTAGTGTGATTAATGTGAAAAAGTGTGAATAGTATGTGTGGAAGTATGTAGCCCATAGTAGTATGAAATAGTGCTGGGGAGCAAGAAAGGCTAAGGTACAAAGTGAAAAAGTGTTAAACGAAGTGGTGAATACGTGGAAAAGAACACAGGTAAAGAGGAAAGGTGTGAGACAGGTGTGGTATGTGAACTCCTTAGTGCTAACAGACCTCACAGGTAACACCCCACATACCTACCCGCCCAGGTGACTCCCAGGCTTGGCACTAATTTACATACAGGCAGCGTGGGCACACCTCCCCAGAGTGCCACAAGGAGAGGGTCACACCTCCTTGGTATGCCCGCGAATTCTTGAGGATTTGAGGGATCTTGAATGCCAGCTGTCGCGGTTCGAGCTATTTTTTTGCCTATTTTTTTCCTGTTCGTCTTTGTCTTGTTACGTTCCTGTTGTTTTACTATTTATATTTGTCATTGTCTGTTCTTTACAAATGTTGAGTTTTTCTTATATCTGCAGGATTTCATTTTTGTCTTTGTCTTGTTTATATTTGTATTTATTATAATCTTTATTTTGTTCCTTTATTTTTGTCTGACTGGTACATTATAGAGACAGATAGATAGATAGATGAATGGATAGACATATAGATAGATACAGATAGGCAGATAGACAGACAGGTAAATAGATAGATAGTCGGATGGATGGATAAATAGGTAGATAAATAGATACAGAAGAGCAGCCAACAACAACAGTAACAAAAAAAATTAAAACAATAACAATAATAATACTGATAACAAAAACAATAAAAATAATATTGACTAATAACAGCAATAACAGCAGCAACAACACAACCGTACCGTATCACAATCTCTTTATAGATTCATGCAGGAGAGATTCTAATCATGGTGAAGGATTGTCTCATTTATAATCAGGTGAAATCAATCCCAGGTGAGGTATCAGACACCATTATTACTTCTGGCTGTAATAATCACGACATTAATCAAGAGTTCCAGCGACACATTATGTCCCAATCCATAAGTCTACCCTTCGATTGAAATTCTTTGCCCTGTACAGTCAGCAAAAAAAAAAAAAAAAAAAAAGTCTGCCTTCTTACCGCACGTATCATTCAAAAATAATAATAATAACAATAATAATACGAAATTTTGATATATGGTGCACCCTGTATTTATAAGTGCAAATAATGTCCTTTAATTATTACGACTCGAATCGCATAAATCGTCACGTATAGGATGGTATATTTTTTTTAGGCAATATGTTGAAAGATTATGTGCGTCTGTAAAACTCCTCATTTTCACAGCCATCGATCCCCAGGTGTGCCATACTTTCGTTTTTTGACTGTACAGCGAGGTAGGAAAATTTGTCTAATATTTCACCCCCTCTTCCCTCCCCCTCTACTTGGTAATTTTCCTAAGCTGAGAGAGGCTTAGAAGGTTTCCCAGCACACAGATGATTCTCTTTAATGTGATGGGTAAGGAAAGATGGTGACGGACATGTTCTGAGTGTGAGATAGACGTGGTGGAATATTAGGCTCACTTTTGTCCCTGCCTGTCCTCTCCCGCTGCGTATTTCCCCTCACGGTTTATGGTACTCTTAAGTCTGGGCTTCGAACTATTAAACCGAGATCCCGACTCACTTATTAATATTCTTTATTGTATAGTAGGATTCAGTAAGGTCTGAAATATACGCTTATAAATTTCAGAACTAATAAAGCTTAGCCAAAATCTCATTAAGTATTGACACTCGTTCGAGATGAGGTGAGAGATTTATATAATGTGATACGAACCTATTTACCATTACTGTCGATTGGAATTGGCGAATGTCATTAGGCTTTGATATCTTAAACACTTCTGGGATACCAAACTAATGATCTCAAATTCAAGATGACTTCGTGACAGATTGTTTTCATGGTCATTTGATATAGTGACAGTTTTGAGATGGTGTAGAGAAAATAGAGAAATAAAGAGAGTGAGTTATTTCATTCTGGAAGATTATTTTAAGCTGAGAGTGAGTTCTAAGGGTCTGAGAGTTAATATATTCACTTATATTTAATACCAGAAGATTGTTTTAAGCTGAGAGAGAGAGAGACAGAGACAGACAGAGAGACAGAGAGAAACAGAGAGAGAATTAATACTGTCAACACTGAACCTCCAAAGATCGAGATAACTCCAGTCTTCCATTCCAACTAACGCCAGACTATTTTATTCAGCTGGGAGAGAGTCATAGGACCCTGGGAATGAAACTCTGTCAGGAAGACATTAATATCTAGTCACAGGGTCGCGTGCCTTGTCAAACATAAGACCACATTTCCCCATACTCTCAATAGCGAGTATTTCAGGCAGTCTCACAGCGGGTAATCATGCACGTTTTCGTCGATTCTGCAAGGGATATTCGTGATTCGTGTGGCTTTACGATCACTCCCTGGATCATGTGGAAGGGGAATCAGTCTTCCTCTGTTCAGCTTGGCGTGTGTGAATGTCTAAGTCGCTTCTGAGTAGGTGTGAGGAAAACATGAAAAAAATGCCCCTCCTTCTCAGATGAATAAATGCTTCCGAGTAGGTGTGAGGGAAAAAATGCTTGGAAGAATTATAACTTCTTTTGTCCCCTCCTTCTCAGCTACATAAATCGCTTCTGAGTAGGTGTGAGGAAAGAAAGGCTTGAAAAAATGATAACCTCTTTTGACCCCTCCCCCCTTCTCAGCTGAATAAATCGCTTCTGAATAGGTGTAAAGAAATGTTCGGAAAAATTACTTGTTTGGCCCCCCCTCCTCAGCTAAATAATCGCTTCTGAGTAGGTGTGAGGGGAGGCTTGAAAAAAATGATCAGTTCTTTTGGCCCCACTTCATCAGCTGAATAAATCGCTTCTAAATAGGTTTGGGGAAAGAAAGGCTTGAGAAAATGATTACTCCTTTTGGCCCTTGTTGTCAGCTGAATGAAATCGTCAATTGTTAGCTAGGATTTAGAGCACATGTCCTAATTCTCGATCAGAAATTGAATAATACCCCTTTCTTAAAATTGCCATCTCTCCATTTTGAATGCTGAGTTGCAACAATAGACTTATACTAGATTATGGTGCCGGTCACAAAGAGGTGCCATGTATAGGAAGTAGAGCCATAGTGTTGTCTTAGTATGGCACAAAGGTACGCCAAATACGCTGCCAAAAGAACGAAAATCTGGGCCAGGGTAAGGTGAAGGGAGTATAGTGGTTTATTCGTATGTTAACTCTATCATGATTACGTGTTATATTTTACTAATGTTACCTCTGCTTTTTTTGGCTTTAAGAGAGACTTTTTTTTTTTTTTTTTTGTGAAGGGGTTGAATATAACATTGATTAACGCTTCCACTATCACAAGGACCTTCTAATTGGCATAAAATCGGCTGGAGATGACAGGAATAAAATACAGAAATACTCAACTTAAGGGGCTAACTTTTGTGCTGTGGTCGTAGCAATAAAGTACGCAGCTATTTATTACCGACTAGAACGTAAATTGAGATAGTTTTTTAAAATCTATTTTGCTGCTTTGTGTGTCTGATATAAATGAAATTGATTAATATTAGCACGAATATAATAGGAAATTCGTAAATCATGGAACCGCCAGTCTAAAAAATTATAGTACAGTTCTTCTAACATAATGTAGCGAATATATTTATCCTCGTGGAGCTTATTAAATTTTCCTCTGGCTCATTGCAAAGACAAGAAAATATTATGGATGTGCTTCAATTTTATACCACTCCTTAAACTAGATGATGTGGTGAGGTGGGATCGAAATAGTATATAAATTTAAGAAGTATGATTTGATGTATATATTACTTATCTGTATACATATAAGGAATTTTATATACTTTTTTTTTTGGGGGGGTGGGGGGGAGGTAAAGTTGTCATATACCTTTTTCGATTAGATAGAGATTATTGAACTTTATACATGATTTGAAAGGCATTTTATTGATGCTTACGAATTTAGGTTGAAAATTTAGAGAGAGAGAGAGAGAGAGAGAGAGAGAGAGAATGTCAACCTTATATGCGCTTTTAGGTAAACGATATTAACACCAGAAAAGGGACATGTGAAGGTGTGTGTGTGTGTGTGTGTGTGTGTGTGTACTTGTTAACTGGGCTGAGCATAACATCTTAAAGGCAAGAGGAAGGGGAGACTTAATTGTTTATTCCCCTCTCTCTCTCTCTCTCTCTCTCTCTCTCTCTCTCTCTCTCTCTCTCTCTCTCTCTCTCTCTTTCCTGGGAAACCATGGACACTAAGGGATATTTCACATCCATGACCTGGATAATACAAGGGCTCTGTGTATGTTATCTTACTACTACTACTACTACTACTACTACTACTACTACTACTACTACTACTACTACTACTACTACTACTACTACTACTACTACTATTACTACCACTACTACCAGTAATATTTTTATTTTGTGTGGGGGTGATTAAAAGTCATTATCATTTTACTGGGCATTTATATTCTTTGTTCTTCTAATATTATTTTTTATTGAATATTTTAACGACTGTCGGTCAACTTCCGCTTATGCGTACATACATGTCGTTATAGACAAGGAAAAGTGTAATAAGAGTAGACTGACACAATGGTGACAGTGTAGAGGGATGCTGTGAGCGATGTACTTTTTTACATACATTTTATATCAGCGGGTTAAAATTGTAATTGTAATTACTGAACACTGCTGTTGATGCATTAAGAACTGTATCTGTAACATTTACAGTATATAATATCGAATGAAGTCATCAGAATATGTAGTTAAATTACGAAATAAAATGAAATGAAATAACTGCCACTACGAGTGTGTGGGGAAGAGGGGTTTCGAAGTCGGTGAGGCGAGGGGACTGACAAGAGATCGAGCTGGCTGGATGTATATTGTGAGAAGTGCATGATCAGGGATTTGGCCCCCCTTTTTGACGTGACAGCGTCTGGATTGACTATCGGATACGTTTATGTGAAGCTATAGAAAGTGGTGAATGTTTCTGGCGTATCAGATAGAGCCAGGATTCCGGGGGCTTGAATGGTGAGCGAATGGAAGCGTGGCCTATTGGACTGGGCAAATTTGGGCTGTCTGGACATTGCTTCTCCTCACCTGCCCTAGGGTGGGAAAGGAGGTCCAGATGATGATGATGATGATGATTTTATTTACTCTGACTTCCCTACTTCTTCCACACCCCTCTCCTCTACTACTACTACTATCCCAGCTGCTATTTCCACCACTGCTACTACTACTACTACTACTATCCCCGCTGCTATTACCACTACTACTGCTACTACTGCACTTTTCGCACTTCTAATACCAATAAAACTAATAATATCGCCACTACCACAACCAGCACTACAATCACGACTACTACTACTAGTACTACTACTACTACTACTACTACTACTACTACTACTCTTTGGTTCTCATGTTCCGTACTACTTCCACACTTCTCTCCCCTACTATTACTACTATTAATACTGCTACCGCCAATTCTGCTGCTACTGTTACTGTTACTACTGGTAATACTACTAATTCTGCTGCTGCTACTACTACTGTTAGTACTACTACTGTTAGTACTACTAATTCTGCTACTACTGCTATCACTACTTGTGAAGCTAATTCTGCTGCTGCTACTACTACTACTAAAAATTTTCAACAGTCTTCTGTTTCCCGGGTTTCGATGATAGTGATGATGGTGTGTCTTTTTTGGGGTGAAAAACGGGTCTGTGATGATGATGATGTCTTTGGAGTGGAGGGAGAAAGAGGTATCTATTATGATGATGATGATGATGATGATATTACAAGTCAGGCGTCATCATCCCCATTGACCCATTCTCCCGCTATTAAACTGCAGTTTTTATCATATTTTCATAAATATTCAAATTCTTACCTAAACATTTCAACGAAAACAGGAAAAACAATGCGTTCCGCACGCGCCCTGACGTTGCTGGCGACGGTGACGGCGGCCGCGCTGGCGATGGCGATGCTGGTGGGTGAGGGGCTATGAGGGGCTGACGCCCACGCTGGTGAAGGGTGAGGGGCTGCCTCCCACGCTTGTTCCCCAGTCGGCATATTCCTCGTTGCAGGTTGAGGGGTGGCGGGAAAGGAGGGAGACGACCAGGGTCAGGGAGATGAGGGAAGCCTTGGGTGCGTTGCGTGTCGAGGTCGCTGCCGTATGTGGGTCGTCCCACCTCCACCCCCACGCCCCCTCTCACGTCGAGGGAAGTGCTCTCATAGGTCACCCTCCACTCACCCCAGAGGGCAAAGCCATTTGTCGGGGCTGGCTACTGGGCAGCGACCTGTACTCTCATGTCCTCGCCGACCATGACCTCGCCCTTACCCTCGCAAAACACTTCCACGTGACCTGGACGCCCCAGGACAATCAGCTGGGTCACATGGTCAGGGAAGACGAGGACGAGGATGTGGGGGACTTCGTCAAGGAAAACGAGGACGAGGACACGAGTGAGAAAAATGTGCTGGAACGATATGTTGTGGCTCCGGGTCAGGAAACAGGACACGTGATAGACCAGGAAGTATCGCTGTTGGATCAGATAGATAACGCACAACAATTTTTAGATGAAAATCGAAGAAAACAACCCTGGTATCAAGGAACGAAAAGAATTAGTATCGGAGATTCAAAAGATTCAAAGTGAACAAAAAGATCAAATGTTATCCCTAGAAGAGGAACGAAAAATTATTGAATAGGAACAGATTGAGGTTTTGAATAGCTTGGAAAGAGTTCACGAAAATACTAACTCATACGATGTGTCAGAGGAAGAGGGAGGGGAAGAAGAAAAAGAGGAGGAGGAGGAGGATACAAAAGATCTTCCTCAGTTCATTAATAAAGATGAAAACGATGTGCTAAAGGAGTTAGTTGATTTGGAAGTCGATCGTAACATTGTAGAGGCAGAAATAGAAAGGCTAGCAAATGAACTGGGAAACGAGTTCCTAGAATTGAGTGAAATGGAAAAAGAAGTACTGAAAGAAATGGAAGAGCAAAATTCAGGAACAGAGGAGCATGAGGAAGGCCCAAATGGCGACTTAAGCGTGTATGAAACCGATGAGTCTGAGTTTGATGGAAGTGAAGAGGAGTCGGAGGATTCTGAAGACGAGTTAGCACAGAGGCTGGCAGAGCATCCCCGGTATGCGCAGGAGCAAAAGCAAACTGGGATGAGAGAACTACAATTTGAGTTGGTGAAACAGGAAGAGGAACTGGACTAGAAGCTCTTCCTGGAGGGACAAATGGAAAAACTAAGCACTATGTTGGAAAAGCAAGAAGAGGAACAGGACTAGAAATTCCTCTTCCTGGAGAGACAGATAGAAAAACTAAATGGTCTGTTAGTAACACAGGAGGAAGGGCAAGACCAAAAGCTCTTCCTCTTGGAGCAACAGATGGAAAACTAAAAAACATCTTGACAGAACAGGAGAGAGAAGACCAGAAGCTCTCCCACCTGGTGCTACAGATGGTAAAAGTAAATGGCCAGTTGGTAAAACAGGAGGAGAGGCTGGAGCAGAAGCTCTCACACCTGGCGGGACAGATGGTGAACCTAAATGGCCAGTTGGTAAAACAGGAGGAGGGGCTGGACCAGAAGCTCTCCCACCTGTCAGAACAGATGGTGAAACTAAATGGCCAGTTAAAACAGGAGGAGCAGCTGGACCAGAAGCTCTTGCACCTAGAGGGAAGGGTGGAAGAATTGGTACGGGCACTCAGTAAGCAAAAGGATGTCCTGGACAGACTTATTGAGAAGGAAGTAGAGAGATAGGAAAAGGAGAGACGATTGGAAGAGGAAAAAGCAAGTGCAGCGAAAAGCAGAGGTCATATGATGTCATGGCTAATCGATTGCTGGAATTACATCATAGATCGCCTATGGGTCCTGTCAATATTCACAGTGATTACTGTGCAGTTGGTCACACTATGCGCTGTGATGTTATACAGCTTACCCTTTAAACGCTGCCATAAAAGACAGTGAATTGCCCCCACTTTAATAATGTCTCAAAGTTTTATCCAGTGATCTGCCGACTTCTTTTGCCTGCACTACGGTCCTACGGGCTGCTGGGACGTGCACAACTAAGAGTAGTAGCTCCACTGACATCAGTTGCACTGTAAAAAAGCATCCAAATCCAGCACTGGTGGAACTGATGAGAGAGGTAGTGTGGTACAACATCCACTGAGGCCAGACGGTACACAGTTAGCTACGTCAACAACAACTCCACCGGGCCAGCCCCATTATGGCGGTACTCTGCAGCAAGCGCACCCCATTATGGAGGTACCCTGCAGCAGGCGTACCCCATTTTGGAGGTACCCTGCAGCAGGCGTACCCTATTATGGCGGTACCGTGCAGCAGGCGTACCCCATTATGGCGGTACCGTGCAGCAGGCGTACCCCATTATGGCGGTACCCTGCAGCAGGCGTACCCCATTACAGAGGTACCCCGCAGCAGGCATACCCCATTATGGCGGTACCCTGCAGCAAGCGTACCCCATTTTGGAGGTACCCTGCAGCAGGCTTACCCCATTTTGGAGGTACCCTGCTGCAGGCCAACCCTATTTTGGAGGTACCCTGCTGCAGGCCAACCCCATTTTGGAGGTACCCTGCTGCAGGCCAACCCCATTTTGGAGGTACGCCTGCAGCAGTCGAGCCCCTCGCCTGTTGATGAAGTAGCACGACACCAACAGTGGATGGTATAGTGTCTGGCCTCACTGGATGTTGTACCACACTACCACTCTCTCTTTTCTATGGGGTCGATGTGCTTGGCCAGTTCTTAGAGCCATTAATATGTACTGGTATGCAGGCGTGTGTAAATTTACCCGTACACACCTGCTCATTCCAACACTCACTCAGACACGTGCACACAAGCCAATACACACACACACACACACACACACGAATATCATTTGGTAAGGTCGAAATGCCAGCGTCTTCAAGGAGGATTACAAGATCGAGTTAGACGAATCACCAGCCAAATTCTTTCCCCCTTTCATTTCCGTCGTCTGTTTTTTTTTTTTTTCACTCGTACTCTCTTCAGACGATTTCATTCAGCTTAAGGGGGACTTTTCCTCGTTTTGAGAGGCTTAATTATTGGACTCTTTCTCTCTTCAGACGATTTGATTCCTATTAGGAGGGACTGTTCTTGTTTTGAGGCACATTATTGGACTCCTTTCCTCAGACGATTTTATTCAGCCTAAGGGACACGTTTTTCTTGTTTTCAGAGGTTAAATTATCGACCTCCTGCTATAGTCCGACGATTTGATTCTGCCAAGACTATTCGACATTGTGAGATGTGAAATAACTTTAATAAATCGTCTGACAGAAACAGAAATAAAATTAACGCCTTATACATGCAAAGTCTATCTATCTATAGCCAGACGCCTAAATCCCGTAAGGTGTGGCCACAAACAAATCGCCTCCATGTCGGGGTTTGTGGGAGTGTTAAACCTATCACTAACAAAGCTTCACAGGTAAAAAAAAAAAAGTAAAAAATAAAAAATAATGTTGAGATAAAATAGATTAGAATGGCGTGACAAGTATACAGTGTAAAATAAAGAAATAATATTAAAACTAAAAATAAATTCAAATAGAAAGGTGGTGGCAAATTCACAGTGTAAAAAAAGTTTTATAATTACTCAAACTAGAATTTAATCTTTTCAATAGCGTGATATTTTTTTTCTATTATTTAGGTTCGTATGCTTAAAACTGAAATCGAGAGATGGGATACAGACCTCGAAAATTACTATAATTTTTGAAATATTTGGCAGTGGATTGGCCTTCCTCTTTGGCTGCTAACTGCATTCCGTAACATGGGATGCAGGCTAACCATACCCAATAATCACAGGCGTTCCATAAGTGACCGTCAAAAGTTAGGGGTTTTGCGCCCCACTTTGCGATTTAAGGTTTACGTATATGACCTTAAATCATTCTCCAACCACACTTTTATATTCACCTAAAAACTGACCAAAGAAAGGATCGATGGCGTCTTTTTGATGTTCCAAATACTGCCAGACGATTTTATTCAACGTATGAGACTTTCTGACCTAAGTGCAAATCGTCAAAAATTAACACAAATAAATAACATAGAGACTGTTGGAAATTAACACAGATCGTCTTGAATTTAACAGAAGTAAAATGACAAGAGGGATTTCGAGCTAAATAAGAATCGTCTGAAAATTTAAGACATTTCGAGTAAAATAAAATCGTCTGAAAATTAAAACTGAAACTACATAGGAGGCAGCTTCGAGACATATTAAAATAATCTGGAGCTAGCAGCAGTAATAACTTAGAAGAGATATTACTAGCTAAGAAAATATTGCTTTGAAATTAACAAACAGTGGCAACATAGGAGAAACATTTCGTGGTGAGTGAATATCTTAATGAATTAAAAAAAAAAAAAAATCAACATTGGAGAGACATTTCGAACTAAGTACGTATTGAAATTAGCAAACAACAACAACAACAACATAGAGACATTTCAAGCTAAGAAAAGGTCTTTTGAAATTAGCAAAAAAATAAATAAATAAATAACATAGGAGAGACATTTCGAGCTGAATAAATATCATAGTGACATTAATAAAAAGACTAATAATACAGGAGAGAGAGTTCAAGATGAGTAAATGTAGTAAATAAAGGGCTATGTAGGAGAAACCTTTTAAGCTAAGAAATAATTCGTCAGTAAATTAAGAAAAAAAAATAGAGATTTCGAGTTAAGTTAAAACCTGAAATTAGTAGAAACAAAACACTAGGTCGCTAATTCGCAGCTTCAGGAGTATCAGCACCATTCCTACCTGAGCGGGGGACAGACAAACAAAGTAACTATCAACACAGGCTTTGGGGTACTAATCTAAAATCCTAGTGAGTCTCCCTTAAGTTGGTTTCTTTGTAGTGTGTGTGGTGGAGAGAGAGAGAGAGAGAGAGAGAGAGAAGGGTTGAGGACAATTGTGTAAAATTTGTGGTACTCCTAATTGTGTGTGTGTGTGTGTGTGTGTGATAGAACAGTGAACAGGTTATCTTTTTTCGTAACTTAGATACGTTAAAACATTTTCTCTTTACACACACACACACACACACACACACACACACACACACATGAAACTGAGAGATGTCGTGATGCTGAGTTGGTTAAAGTTCTCGATAAAGTCACTATTTTCTAAAATCATTATAGTTTGCTTTAATTCTCGTATGTTTAGGGCAACATTACTGCTTTATTCAAGTTAATGCCAAACGATTTTATTCTAATGGGATTTAGTTTTATTTTTCTTATTATTTTTACTCTTTGCATAAACTCACTCTCCTGGGATCATTTTTTTCCAACTAAACCCAGGCACCTGTATTAAATTGATGTCTAGGGGCTTGAGTGTTAATATCTGAGGAAGTAAATGATAAGTGCCACTGAAATAGAATAAACAGTAGTGTATTTCAAAGCTCTTCGTTCTGCGTTCAAGAAAATAATGTGCAGCAGGGAGGTCGATTCTTTGTTTCTCTTTTTTTGTCTTTGTTTTCACTTTCGTATCAAATGATGTGTCTTCAATTTATCATTCCCTTAAGCATTTCTTCCCACAATATCCCCAGTTACTCCTTTTCTTCCTTCAATTCACCCTTTTCTTCTTCAATTCCTTCTTCAGTTTTTCATTCCCTTAATCTTTTCTTCCCACAATATCCCCGGTTACTCCTTATTCCTCTCTCTCTCTCTCTCTCTCTCTCTCCCCAGTAAACCGTCTTATAGAAAAAATTAATGAAACCCGTCTCTAACCCCTCCAGTTCAAACCACTATCCAAAGCTGAATAAAATCGTCTGAAGAAAGAAAAAAATATATAAAAATGACTGAGGTGAGGTGATGGAAGGTAACACGCCCTCAAGTGTGTTGTTTAGAATTTAGATGAGTTGCCCTTGAATACCTATTCCTTTGGTTTTCCTCCTCAAGCAGATTTTTAGACTAGTTTAACGAGGAAATAATTTATGCAGATATGCCCCTGTGCATTCGGGTTGGTTGAGAGAGAGAGAGAGAGAGAGAGAGACATGAAGGAATGAGGGAAACTGAAAGACTTTTGAGTGAAGGAAGAGGCTTAGAGAGGAGAGATGTGTAGCAAAAAAAAATTAGAGCCAGGTGGTATACCAGAACAAACCTCAAATAATGCCGGTGTGACAGGTGAGGGCCACTTAATTATCCCTTTATGCTCCTATATATTCACCACGTAATAATATTTCTTGGTGATGGCCTGTATAAAATCCCTAGGCATACCAGTGGCAGAGGAAGTGTCAGTCGAGGCTGTTTGGAAGCAATGGAGAGCTAGCGTTTCTCTTTAAGTGCATCAGAATGTTTCAGTACTTTCTTGAAAATAGTTAATGCGCTAATCACTGTACACAGCGATGAGATTAGAACACTATCGGTAAGTATGCAGGTGGGGACTGTGGGGTGTGGCATCACGGCGACGGGGGAGGACGGGGGTGGGGGGGATTTGTGCTGTAGTACCCCCCGCCGCCGCCAACGAGAGGGAGGCGAATGTAAACAGTGTCAGTAGAGGCCACAGGAATGCGGCAGGGGACCACCTGACACGAAACATTTTATTTTTAACTCATTCAAGTCTAACGTCTCCTTTATATATATATATCTAAAACCGAGTACAATAAGGGAGGAGATAGACAAACATTCCCAGTTGAGAGGAAGGATGGAACTGGGGTTTACTGGTGTTGTGATGAGGAGGGGTAGATTGAGATGGTTTGGGGATGTTAAGAGGGTGGAAGGTGGCGGTTGGGTGCGGAAGGTAGGAAGTGTGAGCGTCGGGGTTAGGGTTGCGAGAGGCAGACCTTAAAAGACCTGGGACGAGGTCATAGAGTGTGACCTCTGGGGTAAGGGACTGAGTGGGGAGGCTGCCAGAGAACGAGCAGCGAGTAGGACCGTCATTAAGTGACCAAGGCCAAGGCATGCAAGCATTTCGGAGCCTTTATAAATGACTCGATACGACACACACACACACACAAACACACACACACACACACACACACACACACACACACACACACACACACACACAAACACAC
>JAGKTI010010316.1:10262-28791 GCA_018397915.1 Birgus latro
GGTCTCTGGAGTTTGATTTGTGTGTGTGTGTGTGTGTGTGTGTGTGTGTGTGTGTGTGTGTGTGTGTTCTCTGATGGCCAGAGGTAGATCAAGGGTGGGCCCTTGTATGATGTACAGATGGTGTACTTAAGTCCCATTATCCTTGTACAATTTTTAGACACATGGTGGTCCAGTAAATTAAGACACTCCAAATGGTTGTTGTGGTATCTAAGGGTTTTATACTGAGGGCTGACTGTAGTTACTGCTCGCATAATGTCGCTCAGTGGTTGCAACTGGTCACTCTCACATTATATGTCTGGACCGAGTGGACTAGCCCTGGTTCCCTACATTCCTGAGAGGGCAATGCAGTACTGTACTGGATTGGATGGATGTGGCAAGAGTTCCCTACCTAAAGAGTGATGACTGTATGGTCAGTCACAAGGCTTGTAGTCACATATCACGAATAAAGACAACAAAAAACAATGATCATATATCACAATTCAAACCTAAAAAGCAAGTCTCACAATGACTTGGCCTTTTTACCATAGCATACACTAAGTGCCTAATGAGTTTTCACCACACTTATCTCTGCATTGTCAGGTACTTCAATAAGTGGAATTCAACTTTATTAAACTGACTACAACTAATAACATCTAGGTACTGTACTTCAATAACTGGAATTCATCTTTATTAAACTGACTGCAACTAAACACATCAATGCCACATATCAATATGTAAAGCACACAACTACAGTATTGCACAGAAGAGACACATGCCACATCCGACACAAATGAAACAAAACACGCACCATAGATGTTGAGGTGCATCAATATTTCTTTCCAAAGTTTACACAGCCAGTCGTAACAGTTTCCATCTGAAGGGAACAGAGAGGATACACACTGAAGCATATGCAGTACAAGAGGATGAAATAATTCACCAATTTTGGTACTGAATTTAAACAGCTCAGTAAGATTTGAATATGGTGTGTTTTTACTCTTCTGATAATACAAGATTTTTACATTAGCCAGTATGACATACATTCAACCTCCAACATATAAGTGTGAAAGTATTGGCCACCAGTCAGTGCATAAAGGTTTGGTAAATAAATGACATCTACAGTACAGTATATATATATGGTAAGGCTCCTGTACGTTAACGGGCCTTTTTTATGTCAGATATGCAAGGGCAGGAGAAGAGAATGCTTACAACTGTCAACTAGATGCAAAATACATCAAGTCAACTTGATGTGCTTTTGCAAAACAAAGAGTGCTAAGTGCAGCCAAAACCAAACCTGCAACCAGGGGTCAAGAGTAATATGCTTAATGTGCTTGTGAATGTTTGTCTGGTGTATGCTGACCTAAAATGACAAGAATAATAAATATCAAAATCAGTCAACTCACAGCACTTTAACTTTGTTTATTTGACAAGCTTGATACATACAACTGAATCTAAATCTGAGATAATGAGGTACATAACAAATACTGGGAATTTATTTTTCACAAGTTCCATTCAGAGTTTTATGTTTGAAATGGTGGGCTTATTCAAAGTTTCTTCACTTGCAATGCTTGAACTATACCATTTGTTACAAGCCCTACAAGACTTTGCTTATCAGGTGAAGTTGGTAATTTCAGAGAGCTCATCAGTTAGTTTCAACTCTAGTTTTTCTGATAAATGACTGGTGATCTAAAGTGGTGCAGTATCTACCCTCTCATACTGCAATATATCTAACAAGTACACAGCTGGTGCAAAAGCAATACCCACCATAATGCAATAACACCTACTCCAATTATTCTTGTCCTTTCATGACACCAAATAACAGGATAAATTCATTCGATCTAAATTTTTCTAATCTGAAAAGCACTTTCAATTAAAGGCCATGCTATACCAAATCTACTTCCATAACAAATGACTAAATGTTCCTTATAAAGCATACCACATAAGCAGGTATAATTGTGGCTCTAGTGAAGCAAGTTCCTGATGCTACCAACCCACTTAAAAACAGTATTGCTGGTTAAATTATGTAAATTAAAGCTTTGTGGTATGGATGTGGATGTGACAGAAAGCATTAGGAGAAATACATTGAGGTGGTTTGGCCATGTGGAGAGGATGGAGAACGAGAGACTAACGAGGAAAGTGTATGTGAGTAAGGTGGAGGGGGGGAGAGGGCGGGAGAGGCCAAGGATGAGATGGAGGGATGGAGAGGAATATGAGAGAGGAGGGTGTGAACTGGGAGCAAGGTAATGAAGTGGCACTGGACAGGGTGACATGGAGGCAATCTGTTTGTGGCCACCCCTTACAGGATTGAGGCATCTGGTGATAGACAGATAGATAGAAAGCTTTACTTATCTGGGCTTCCAACCTAATGAGGGAGATATGCCAACCCTCTTTAATATTAATGGCTATTTTTGCAAGTTCTCACTGGATTTTATGAGTCTCAGGTCTTGAATTAATGACGCAAGACTGCAGTCCTTCCAACCAGCGGAACACTAGTTTACAGATCAAGAATTTCTCATGACTTTGCTTTGTGACACCGCTTGGAGGCAATGTAAGGGACCTACTGAATGCAACTGTATATGCACCACCCAAACAAAACAAGGACACTTCACACCAAACAAAATATTTCAAGAATACTTCATACCAAATGAAATATTTCAAGGTAGACATAGGCATGCAATCAGTCCAGAAATACCCCGCCATGGCAAGTAAGAATCTCACAGAAACAAAGTACAAGCTGATAAAAATAATAATTATTATTATAACATAAAACATGCCTGAACCAAGTATAAGTGTTTCCGTTATGATATCTTCTCACTCCATCCCATGCTCATAACTTCAGCATGTTTATTCCTTGATCACTGTTACATTATTGGTGTAGGAAAGTAATACTGAAACACAAAACAGAAAAGAAATGGGAAAAAAAAGGGGGAGGGGGGGGCACAACATACAGAAAGTGAGATCATGCTGCCTTATACTCACAAATATGAACACAATTAAATTTAATAAGCCCTCCCATGAGCCAAATCATACTCAATCATGCAAATCTGTTATGATAAACTATAATATTGTTATAAATCAGCTGTGGAAACTTCAGTGTGGTGAAGATAAGGTGAATGCTGTACAAAAAAAAGAATACTGCATGCTCTTCATATTTTCACACACAAACACAGTTTTCATGTGTATTCATAAGGACAAAAATTCCATGTCAAACTGTATTAGATAGATGAATGTATCTGAAGCATACACTCAAAATGCATAATTCATAATTCCAACCTGTTTACTTTAAATGCATATTTACCACAGACAAAGCTCAAAAAAGACTGCATGCACTGTGAATCGCATCCTTAATGAAGTATGATGATACTAAATATGCGGTTAAACATCAGAAGGATTAACCAACTAAACTCAACTCATATGAGCTAGTAAACTGCTGTAATTCTGATCTTCTGACTAATGCTAGTCAACTATGTTATGCCAATCATAGGCCTAAACTAAACTTACATACAGTATCATTACAGTTTCTAATTTCTGGTAAAAATCACTCCAGCTTTCCTTTTATGTCACCTTTGCTGAACTGACTCACTCAGCCACTAAGCACATACCAGATACTCTTAACTATAACTGCCTAGTATAACTCTCTCTCTCTCTCTCTCTCTCTCTCTCTCTCTCTCTCTCTCTCTCTCTCTCCCTCCCATTCACAATAATCTGGAGAAAATGGCTGACAGTTTATACAAACGGAATATGAGGTTGTATGCATCATTAATGGCTCTAGATATACAATAAGGTAGGCTCTGACAGGAATATGCTATATGTAAACCAGCTGGTGCTGTTGGAAGCAATGCAGAATTTATATGAAGGAGATGAGGCGCAATGCAGAATTTATATGAAGGAGATGAGGCAGAGGTAACAATAGGAAGAAAGTTAAGGAAGGAATTAGACATGAATAAAGGTCTATGCTGTTGTTACTGTGGTCCCACGCTTATCTGAATGTGCAATATGTGGTTCTAAAATGGAGATAAATTATGTCTCCTTGGCTATATGATATGTACAAACACAGATGGTGTAATTGGGAAGGTCAAGAAAGGAACAACAGAGACAAAGAAGCAGGAGAAAGAGTTAAATCAGCTACCTATCTATTTGCCTATGTTGTTGTGCTACTCAGGACTAATAAGACAAGTTCCTGAGTCTGCCTGGTGACTTGGGAATGTCTGCAAAGAAAAGTCAAGGCAAATTTTTTTGGGAAAATACAAAATTCATGGAAAAAAGAATGAGGACTGACCATCGAGGGAGAGGTACCAGTGTAGCTTGGCGTCCCACTGGGAGTTACAGACAGCCATTATGAGGCACAAAACAATCAGCAGGAAGAACAGTAGAATGATCAGATGGTTCGTCTGCTTGTCCACCTGAAAAAAAGATTATTTTTATAATGCCATACCAGGAACACCTCCATATTATATGGTATCTTTACTTACACTGCGTGAATCTTGATATCATATAACAGAAGTATCATACAGGCAAACCTTGATTTAAAAATGGGTTAGTCTGCCAACAGGGGCCGTCCCTGTTGCAATTAGCAATAATAAACAGCTCAGCCAGTAAAATCCTCTAACCTAAGCACAATGCTATACTGAAATAAGATGTGTAACAAATCAAAAACTACCTTCAACACAGTTGTATTACATGATATAAAAGTTCTCCCTGAAGCTGTTACTTGCTCTACTTACAGTAGATCGCTTGAGTGGTGCAGAAGTGGCTGAATTTTTCATAAGTTTGGTCTCATGTCCTGTGTAGATAACCAGACCAAAGGCCCAGTTGGTGTTCTGGAGCTTAGCCCCTCGCAGCAGCACTTGATCTGGGCTAAGTGGCACTGCACTGTTGGTGAAATGGGAAGGCAGAAGTAAAATGGTGACAGCTAATCCCATACCATCCCTCTGAGGCTTTTGTGCTCAAGGCTAGGCTACCACGGTCCAGAATATTAATGGGAATGTTTACTATGAAAGAACAGGTATTATAATGACTATTAACAGTTATTACCAAAAGATCACTGTCATCATCCTTTACATTACAACTCAAAGATATGAAACTGTCAACCTGTCCAATATCATCAACAAAATCTCATCTACTTCCCTGCTTTTTGAGCCTTTTACTACTGCTAATCCTTAGACTATTCTACAATTATCACTTTAATGTGGTTCACTATATGTTTCCTAAGTGTACTATCTGAAATGAATCACCACAAACATTAAATTGAGTAACTGCCCAAAATTGGAAGTGTTTAACATTCCCTCCATAACCCATACTGGACTTACTTGCGGCTGGTCTCCTTGAGGTTGCCTGTGAACTGATACAGGTCCCTGTTTGGAGCTTCACACTCCACCTTCCCCGAGAGGTTCATGAGATCTCGAGCCTCAAGTAGATGAGCCGTCTGAGGGAGGCCCTGACGGATCTTTAGGTTTGTCTCACCATCGAGGTTTGCAGTTTCCACGTAACATAATGCCTGTGGTTCACTGGAAGATGGAAGACAAAATATAATCACAATGGGTAACTATCCTAATTACATACCATACTTGGTATATTTTAGAAAACAGTATTCATTGCTTGTATGGGTAGCCTTGCCCACATGATGGCTGCTTTCCATGCTGCACAGTCTTCTGCAATATATCAATTATGCCTCTATTGCTGGGGTCTCTGTTCAGAACATTCTTCCATTTTTCTTAGTATGGCCAAACATGCTTATCCTTCCACAATCAGTTATGCACTACACTTATTCTAGTTCATGTCACATATTCTTTCACTATGTCAAAATCAACTAAAACTGTCTTATCTCAGAAATGCTCTCAATGCCCAAGCACTTTAATTCTGTATAAATTATTCTACTCTTCATACAGGCACTACATAGCCACTTTCTAAGCAATCTAATTTCAGGGCAGCCAGGTCTTAAGACACCTTCATTCCTTATTGCCCACAAATTACAACCATATTATACCATGACATATAAAACTAATCCCTTCAGTCTGAGGATACATTACTTGTAGTATTCTTGACAGTTCCAGATAGTTTTTCTTTCTCCTTGGGATATAGACTTCAAATGCAAGTGGATAGATACAGCCTTCATTATCCTCTTTCGTACTGTGGTGGTGGCGAAGAGTGATGTCTTCACATCATGGCACCAATATAACTCAGTGATTCCTCCACCTAGTTATACAAACATCACTCATCTTCCTCCCTACCACCAGGGAGTCCATCAGTTTCCAATGAACCTGGGGGCTACAACTACTAGTACTGAGGTGCTCTCATAAGCTGAATAGAATCCTCTGAAAACAGTGAGAATAATCATCATCATTGCCACCATCTACTCTGATGCCTTGCTCCCTCCTTGGAACCCCCTGACAGGGGATGGCCATAACAGAAGCACACCTAGGTGATAATTACATGGAAAATACATCATCATAGTAGAGGGGATTAATTGTCGGTTATGACAAGAGAGAAAAAAAAAAATGCACAACCACTTCACTAACCTGGAAGCAAGTAAGACCAAATCAGCCGGGAAGAACTTATTATTCCGCACTTTAACGATGTCACCCACTTGTATGTGCCGCCACTTTATCCATTGCCACTGCCCATCTTTCAGCACTTCAATCTCTCTCTTGTTCAACTCGTCATCTGCTCTATGCCGTTTCTGTGATACAAATGGATTTTTTTTTTTTATAACTTTGTAGTATACTGCATGCTATAGTACAGCAACCAAAACAATACCCTGTACTGCACAGTAGTAAAAAATGGCTTTTCACTCTCTCAGATGAGGCAATTCATCCTTCTCTAGATGGATGCATTGGCTCTGTGGTGATTCCAAGTTCTGACACTAAAAAGATGTACTGTGCACTGTATTTAGAGCACGAAAAAGTCAGAAAATTCTCACTATTAGAGCTACCACCATAATCTCCAAGTTGCGTAATGACTCACAGGAAGGTGGTGTTCGACCTGATAAAGTGACAAATTTTAAACTGTGGGGCTGTGGATCTCAATCTCGGGTGTTGCAGGGAAGAATCTGAGGAACTGAGCTTCACTAAAACACCTTTCACCGCTCTCCCAAAATGCCTTTCAATAACACGGACTCATGACAATATACCGGTAAGTCCACTACTGTTGACCATTTCCATGTCCTCTGCTAAGCATATTGCCTCTGCCAAGAAGGCTGTCCATTGTCAAATATGACTGGGTTACATTCATGGAAAACTGAGTGGATAACAATCAATCATATCAAACATTTGGACTGTAACAATCACAAATGTTACATCAGCAATTACTGTATACATAGAAAAATGGGTGCTAAAAAGTTAAAATCATATAAACAATCAAATAATGGTTTACAATAAAACGAGGGACTCCTGTAAATTTCTTGAACTTTTCCCAGGCTGAATTGCAATATAAAATGCTGCGAGTGATATTATTTTTCAGGCAAGAAGTGTGTGTGAGTAACTGAATGTAAAGTATTGTCCTACTCTGCACTGAGATGTATTAAGACTATGGCTATATTCTTGTTGGCTTAGGTTATTTAGTACCTTTTCCTTGGTGATTTATTTTACTTCATACAGCTCACTATTTTCTTGTATGCTAAATATCTATCTATCTATTGCCAGACACCATAATCCCGTATTGGGTGGCCATTTGACTTTGAGTTATTTGTTTTACAGGGAGGGGCACTAACCCTCCACCAACCCACTTGTTGACACGTAGGGAGCATGTATGATTTGGTTATATGGTTGCCACCCAGCACTGTAAATGGTTTCTTGGCTTACAGGAAACCATTTGGCTTGTCACTCAATGTAAACCCACCTGTACAGGAAAGAAAAGCAATAATAAGTGATGGGAAAGATGGGAGAAATAGGAAGAGAGGAGGGCAGGCAGAAGAATGATAAAGGCAACACTACATCAAGTGAGTGGATGATATTCACCACCACCTAACTAAATATAACTTTTTTATAACAACACAAACAGCACACAGAGAGCATAAAAGAATACAAACTATTAAAGTAAAAAATAAATACATAAATAACTAAACAAACTGGTAAGGAAGAGGTGTTAATAGCCACCTTAACAATCACATGTCCATCAAGCTATACATAACTGAAAGAAAAGCATTCCGGAGCCGAATGCTAATCGGGAGCCGAATGCTAATCGCCCGCTAGAATATGCTGTTGGCCAAGTTACAAGCTACTTACAAACCAAATGAGAATAAAATTTGCAAAACTCTGTGGAATTCAGTCACTGGATTTCACAAAAAGTAAATCAATATTAAAACTAGATGACCTTTGGCAGCCATTTTGGTGATCTTGACCTTGGCCCAGGGTGCCCATTTTCAAACTCGTCCAAGATTTTGGCCATATCTTCAAACCTTGAAGGTTTCATGCTGATACCTCATGCCATTCATGAGATATAATGGTAATAAATTCACACACAATGGTAATACACACACACACACACACACACACACACACACACACACACACACACACACAGATGCTGGCAAAAACATTATCACACTGCCTTGCTAAAGGTGGACAATAATAAGGAGTACTTACAATATCCTCAGCTATCTCTTTGATGGCTGAGACCACAAGGATGCAGATAAGAGGGACCAGTGTGGTATACCGGCCCGTTGGAGACACACCAGGGATTTGCTGAAATTAGTAAAGATACACATGCTGCTTCAACAAAACACAGGATTAAGAAAAATAGATGTACAGTCAACCATCACTGATACACACCATTTTATCTAACAGCTAATAAAGCAATAGTGCAACAAATATACTTAGATTACAAAAAAAGGAGTACTATAAAGAACCATCATCAACACGGACAAGGCAACGGGGGATGGCTGTGATAAAAACATCTCCTGGCTATCTTTTCTTCACACACCTCTCTCACTCTCTCAAGCACTCTTCCTCTTCATTCTCTTTCACCAATATACTGCTCCACCTTAATCTTTCATACTACATAAAGTTCTACCTCTGCCAACACTGTCCTCAATCTCAACTTCACATACTGTACTTTCTTTGTTAATTTATTTATGTGCAGTCCTTGTACAAGCCCATACCATCTCAATATATTCTCTTTTATCCACTCAGTAATTTCACATCTCACTTCTACAGCTGATTTCTCTACTCCATAACACCCATATACAGTATTTCACTATTACTTACACCCTCCTCCTTCCCAGTGCTTGCAGATGTTCAAAAAAAGGTAATTTCTAAAGCTTGCAACCTACACACTCCACAACCTCACACTCCCCAGCTCCACATATGCCTCGAACACAAACATTACACTACTCCTGGCATTCCACAATCCCAAAACATTCCACAACTTCATGTTCCAACCCCCACATACTCCACAACTCCCACATGCTCCATAATTCCCATATTCCACAATTTCATACATTTCACAATTTCCACATCCCACAACTCCCACATATTCCATAACACCCACACATTCCACAACCCCCATACATTCCACAACCCCCACACATGCCACAACCCATACACATTCTGCAACCTCTACACATTCCACAACTCCTACACATTCCACAACCCCTATACATTCCACAACTCCTACACATTCCACAACTCCTACACATTCCACAACTCCTACACATTCCACAACTCTTACACATTCCACAACTCCTACATATTCCACAACTCCTACACATTCCACAACTCTTACACATTCCACAACCCCCACATTCCATAACTGGACATTCAACAACCCCACTTTCCCTAACACTCACATTCCACAACCCCTGATTTTCCACAACTCCAACATATTCCACAAACCCCACACATTCCAAAACCACTCCAACTTCAAAAGTTACAGACATTCCACAACCTGGCACACCCCAGCATGACATTCCATAACTCAGCTAAACAACCCAACATTCCCTAAATCCACATATTCCCCAGTCTGACATTCCACAATACTCATACATTCCACAATGTGACACTCCACAATATCTGCACATTCCACAACCTCACACTCTCCAAACCCTAACATTTCACACCTCCATGCATTTTAGTCTTTCTCACTGGACCCTCATCATTCCACCACCACACACATTCTACGACCTCACAACCTCACAATCCGAAAGCCCTCACATTCCACAACCCACATAACCAGACACTCCCCAACCCCACACATTCCACAACCCCACACAGCCTGACACTCTCCAACCCCCACACATTCCACAATCCCACACAACCTGACACTCCCCAACCCCCACACAACCTGACACTCCCCAACCCCCACACAACCTGACACTCCCCAACCCCCACACAACCTGACACTCCTCAACCCCCACACATTCCACAACCCCACACTATCCAACGCCCACACATTCCCCAGTCTTTCTCATGGGGCCCCGGCATTTCCCCTTGCAAGTCCACAACTCGCCTTTAAAGCCTGTCTGTCTCTCTCCTACACCAATGCATCCATGCCTCCCGACCTACATTCACCCACTGTGAATGCCAAAATCATTTCAGGTACAGCGCATTCATTTTAACTTGGCAGAATTTTCGTCATTTTGCAGCTTATATTACACAGCTCAACTGCAGAAGACGACACTACGGCTCTACATCCTTTCCAATGCCCTTCTTCGGAGCTAGTACCATATTCTAGTGTTGAGCTAATGTTTACTGTTCAACATTCATGATGGAATGATGGCAATTCTAAACCAAATTAAAGTGACCAGAGTATAGATCCATTCATATAGCTACTGACCCCACTCCCGACTCTCCCACTTACTGCCATGCATCACACAGCCACCCATGTCCTTTGATATCCTTCCTGACGCCCTCACTTGTGCATGCACATCCTACCAAGCACCCCACAACCTTCCACATCCTTTCCAATGCTGCATTCACTGACGACATTCTCTTCCCTTTCACATCCTCCCATGCAACATACAGCCTCCAGGATCCTTCTAAATACTTAATGGACTTCCTTCTCGTCTCTTCCATTTACTACCAAACTAATCCATGCAGTCTGCCGGACCCTTTAATATTCTAACTAACATCTTTCATCGGTTTCCCACGCCCTCTTATGCACCCTTGAATTTTCCATGTTTTTTTTTTTTCCAAAACCTCCATCAGCTTCCCACACCCTATCATGCAGTCTACATCATTTCGTATTCTTCCTAACTCCTTTCATCCGTCTCCCACATCATCCATTTTAAGTTTCCATGTTTTTTTCTCTCTCCATCAGTCCCCCAAAACCTCCTATGCAAACAATATTTTTTCCATACTCTCTCCCAGCGCCTTCTTCAACTCTCCATGCCCTCTTCCACAATCTCCTTCCATGTTCTTTCTCACTCCCTCCATCGACCTTCTAAGCAATCAACCTTTCATGTCCTTCGTAACTCCTCCTATCGGACTTCCTCACACTCCAGATCCTTCTTAATCAGGCACACTCTAAAGCCCTCCTAACTCCCTCCATCGGCTTCGGCTTCCCACACATTAGTGATCTTTCTATGCTTTTCCCGACTCCTCCATCGACCCCCCCCCCCCAACATGTTCCAGAACCTTCCATATCCTTCCTCACTCCATACATCGGCATCCCACACACTCCAGATCCATCCACATTCTTCCAGACCCTTCCATATCCTTCATAACTCCCTCCATCAACCTCCAACACAATCGAAGCCTTTTCATATCCCTGTTAACTCCCTCCCTCGGCCTCCCACTCATTCCACCCTTCCCTCTCCTTCTCCCCCCAGCGGACTCCCACACATATAAAATCCTTCGTATTGCCCCCAAACTCCTGCCGCTCGCCTCCTACAGCCACCCACGCCTTCACAACCAACCCCTCAATGCCAAAATCACATCTGGCACCCGCCCCTACCTAGGGTTCCAAGGTTACAAATATCGCTAAACTTGCTCTGAAAAAGATAGATTGTCGGTAAATAGAAAAAAATATCCTTAATTCCACTACAATAGAAACTAAATTCAAGGGTATAATGCTAAAACTATAGAAAACTCTATGAAAATAAGTACACTTCTTCTAGCGAAGCGTTAAAAAATGTCGCTAAATGCAAGTAAACACCTCAAGATCTACCTGGAAAACGCTAAACTGGCAACCTTGCTCCCTCCACCCTGCCTGTCCTGGATCGATGACTACCGGCCTAGATGAATCATGGAGACAGGTGACGTCATGGATGCGTGCCTGCTCCCTCTTTTTTTATATTTTCATTTTACTCAAGTTAATGTGCATTTTAGGGGCCTAAATTAATGCTTTTACAGTGTTTCTTTGTTCCTGTGTGTGCGCGTGTACGAATGTGCGTGCGTGTACTGTATGTCGGTGTGTGTGTGTGTGTGTGTGTGTGTGTAAGAAGAGTAGCTGTTCCTGGAATGTCATTGTGAAGCATGCATTGTGTACGTGTGTGTGTGTGTGTGTGTGTGTGTGTGTGTGTGTGTGTGTGTGTGTGTGTGTGTGTGTGTGTGTGTGTGTGTGTGTGTGTGTGTGTGTGTGGAGAATAATTTCTTTTCTGTGGAATCCTATATTACTGCGGTTGATATGCATATGCTTTTGTGAAATGAATGGAGAAAAGCAACTGAAAACCTGGTGTGTTTCCTGGAAGACACAAGACTGGTTTAGAAGTGAAGAATAAGAACTGAAGTCCACTGAGTGAGGGATAAATGTCAAGAAAGGATTAAAGATTACCTTAAAAAACAACTGGGTTAAGAATTACACAAGGCATACCTAGGTGTTGGATATATGAATGATTCTGGAAGGAGCATGGAGGATGATGATGATGATGATAAAATATGCAGTGTGGTGTTGTGGAGGAGGAGGAAGAGGAGGAGGAGGAGGAGGAGGAGGAAATATGCAGTGTGGTGTTGTGGAGTGGATGATGGAGATATAATGATGCGATAAGGATGTCAATAGAAGGCAAGGAAATATAATTCAACGCAGATATAGGAACTCGGTAATGTTGCATCATCATCATCATCCCTATCATTACCATCACCACTATCATTATCATCACCCCTATCATTATCATCACCACTATCATTATCATCATCATCGGCATTACCCACACCCCACTTCCCACCTTAAGGATGACGTGAGGTAATGTTGCAAGAAAATAATTTTGCAAGTGAGAAGGATGCCAGATGTAGTGTGACTATGGCTCGTATTTTCAACGGGCAAGGAGGCTCCCTAGCACCTCTTCATTGGCGATTGATTTTCCAAACTGCCCATTAATATTCTCTTTTATTATTCTTGTATCTTTTTAATATCGACACTGATTGCACGCATAACAAACAAGAATTTATTACGGAAGCGGCTACAGAAATTAACCCATAAGGAAGAGGTGTTTAGTAAGCTTCCTAACCGCAAAAGAATACGCCCTAAGGTGTGTAAGGACAGTGCCTTTTCTGTTAAGTAAGTCTGTTGTAACGCTGTGCTACTTGGAATCATGGTGTGTGTGTGTGAGAGTGTGTGTGTGTGTGTGTGTGTGTGTGTGTGTGTGTGTGTGTGTGTGTAACAGAATGCTTCCATGGTCCCCGATTCGTGCGTGCATATCCTTCCATCAAGTGCGTGGCGGTGGATGATGTGCGTGTTGGTTTATGTTTATGTTATTGACACTTGCTTGGCCTGCATATGCAACACAACTGCGTACTTGTATATGGCTGCAGCTCCCGTGTTTACCCTGTTGTCAAGGTTCACCAGGTTTCCTCACTGTTATTTTATATTTACAGTATTACAGTGATTAACGACCTTCTTAAACCATTCCGTAATGGAGTGGGACCCCTTCAAGTGGTGGCACCGATAGGACTGGGTGGCTCCACTGCCCAGTTAGACAAACGCCCCTCAGTTCCCTCCCTATCCCCCATAAGGAGGGTGGACTGCAGGAGGGGGACAACTTTGCGTGCAGTCTACTGGGATCACATTCAGACGAACTTGGGGTTACTACTTCCACTATTACTGCTACATCGCTGCAATGTTTACCGTATTCAGTCATCCATTTACGTGAAAAACGAATGACTGACACGTGCTAAAATCACTTACGTTCGAATTAACACCTGTCTGGATCGTAATTAAAACCTACCTGCGTCGTAAATCATCAGCTCTTTGGCTGCGTTTTTTTTTCTGAGCTCAGTACAAATGCCATGCGTTAAAGGGGACCAGATAACTTTCTCATTTCTCAGCCAAAACATTCACGGCGATAATTTCCTCCAATGTTTAAGCAGTAAGGGGATTTTCTCATCAGCAAAAAATCAGTGTTAGGAGAAACACACTGAGGTGGTTTGGCCATGTGGAGAGGATGGAGAGTGAGAGACTAACTAGAAGAGTGTATGTGAGTGAAGTGGAAGATGGGTGAGGGAGGGGGAGACCGAGGATGAGATGAAGGGATGGAGAGGTATATGAGAGAGGGGGGTGTAATTTGGGGGGATGGTGACAGACTAACTAGGAGTATGTGAGTGAGGTTGAGGGGGAGGAGAGGGAAGGGGAGACGGAGGATGAGATGGAGGGATGGAGTGGAGAGGTATATGAGAGGGAGATCTAAGCTGGGAGGAGGGCAGCCAAATGGCAGGGGAGGAGTCGACATGCATGGGATTGGTTTGTTGACACCCCTTACGGGATTAAGGCGCCTGGCTAAAGATATATAGACAAACAGACAGACAGATGGATAGACAGATAAAGAAGGAGAGGAATAATGAACTAACTGAACTCACCTGAAGGAGAGCAATAACGAGGAAGAATATGTTAGCGTATCGGCGAAACTGCTCGAAGAGAAACATGGGAAGGAAGAAGAGGAGTTTGTATCTGTACTTGGCGGTGCAGACGGCGTTGGAGCAGTACTTGTACGGCTGAGGCTCGTTGAGGTACACGATGCGATGCTCCGGCCCGCCTCCACCCCCGCCCCCTCCGCCGCCGCCGCCTCCAACACCCCCGCCGCCCTCCCCCTCACTACCGCCACCACCAGAGTCTTCATCTGCAAAACAAACAAACAAATCCATGTCACACCCTTCTCACACTAACTTGGCCTAAAACTGCCCTCTCTCCCTCTTCAATGCTCACCTGTAACGATAGATTAATGCTAGTCTACGATGCCAGTCACGAAGAAGTGCTGTGGAAAGGATGTACAGCTGTTGTTTTGTTCTTTTCTGCCACTGTGGTATGGGAAACAACCCGTACAAGGATGAAACTCTGGGCCAACTACGGTGAAAAGAGCACAGTTACGGTGGAATTAACAATACTCTTGTCACCCTAACTTGGCCTAATATATCGTCTCCACCACTACCCATATTCCCATCACCCTCTTCCTTTGCGACTTACTTAGCACCTCTTCCTTTGCGACTTATTTACCAAACGACTCATTAATATCCTTTTTTCTTTTTTCTGCGTCTTATATCTTCTTAAAACTGACATGGAAAAGGTGCAGAGTCATGGAGTTTTTTCCCTGCTACCAAGGACAAAATTCTGGGCCAGGTTAAGGTGAAAAAACTATAGCGTACGTTGGCCTATACTGATTACATATTCAAACTGTTACAAGCTTGGCCATTAAAACACGCAGATTCTACTTTTTTTTTTTTCATTACTCCCTTTCTGATTAGTGTTTGGCCAGCATGAGGAAGGGTTCATTCTCGCCATCACTCTCCCTCCAAAAGGAATGTCTAATGCTGCAATGGATCTCATAGGGACTAATACAGATTCAGTACTATCATAGCATGCTGAGATAAAGAAATTGTCTCTCTCTCTCTCTCTCTCTCTCTCTCTCTCTCAGCAGGAGGGCTTGAGATCAATATGGTCCTTCACTTTCCAGCAAATCTGACACACACACACACACACACACACACACACACACACACACACACACACCACAATAACAATTCCGCATAAAAACAGCAACAATTCCGCTTAAAAACAATAAAAAATACGCATATCTCAGTATATATATATCGGCATTACGTGTAGTGTTGGTGGGACCCTGGGAGTGGTATGGCCCTGAATCACAAACCCTAACCTTCCCCAGCAATCGCAATCATAGTCTTATTTTTCCGCATTCAGAACTACAAGCAGAGAGAACTAAATGTTGTGTGCAGTGCTGGTGGGGATCAAAGTGAATGGCAGATGGCTAGTCGCGAACACAGATAACCTTTAACTTCCCCCAAGTATTCGTAATCATAATCGTATTTGTCTGCATCCAAACATACACAACACACGGGAAAAAGCATAACCTCGTGGTACACAGTGGATGAGTGTATTGGGAATTTGGGTGTAGTGTTGGTAGGACCCAGGGAGCGGCGGTGGTGGCTGCCCATGCGTCACCCACCCAGCCGTCACTAACCTTCCCCAACACCACCCACCCACACCCACCTCCCCTCCCCAACTCCACCCACCCACACCCACCTCCCCTCCCCACACGGTCCGCCATCATCGTTAACCCTTCCACAGCCATGTCGCTGTTTTTAGCTTTCTGACATTATTACACGTCCTTCCTACCATAAAAGAAGAAAAAAAAACAAAAAAGAGATGCAGATATTATTTTCGTCCTTCTGACTATTTCCCATCTCGTCATACACACACACACACACACACACACACACACACACACACACACACACACATACCCACGGACACAAACACAATGAATAACACAAACACGATGATGATGATGTAAAACTGCCGTCTCTCCATCTTGATAATGTGTCATGACAAGAAATTAACACCAGAATATGATGCCAGTCACGAAGAAGCACCATGGAGAGTATGCAAGGCTGTTAACACTACGCTGAGCTACACAAAATAAGCTGCAAAAAGACATAAATCTGGGTCAAGGTGAATGAACTAGATTTTACATTCACTTTCCAATGCCGGCGCTCACAAACATTCACCAAACTCCAAACCAATCAGAACCATCTCATTCAAAGTCAAAATGAAGCCTATCACTGTATATACATCAGATTAGACTTATTCCACCTCCAACCAGCTTCCCTCCCACATCCATCGCTCCTGTCTTGACTCCTCTCTCACAACCTCATCCACATATACACTGAAAGCTTTCAATCGGTGCTGGAGGGATGCCTTCACATGGTGGCACCGATATGACTGCGTGGTGGAGCTTCCCAGGCAGCCGAGAGGTCCAACTATGTCAGTGCCAACGTGCGGAGGCCCCCCACTCCAGCACCAGGCAATAATTACGCAATACAATAGCCATCTGACGAGATTTACGTAAGCGTCCCCCAACATATGTCATCTGTTACTCTGTTTTATTTTTTCTTTGGAACGATCTTGTAGGTTTCTGACCATGGGTTCTTTCTTCCTTGAAAAAAAAAAAAAAAAAACTCACTGGGAGGTGTAGTCAAATAAGAGAAACGTGAATGTGAAGAATTAAGCAGTCTAGCCACAAGAGACGTACTTAATATAGGATGGTGGGTGGTGTGACACACAAGCATTCTGACCTGAGCAAAGAGAAATGGCGGGAAGGCACGAATATATACAAGAAAAACCGTGACTTATTATACAGGTTATATCTATTAACCCGCTTCTGTAGGCACCTTTCTCAACTTATATTACGAGTCACTTCTATATAACTGGTACTATATCCACCTTCCTTTACCCCTATTTTTCGTATGAAAAAAAAAAAATGCCTTGACCCTAGCACCCAAGAAAGAGGTCATTTCTGGCTGACGAGTAACAGTGGGGTGAGTGGGGGCATGATATTAAGTGGGGGTACGTGAGGGGAAGCTGCTCTCTCTCTCTTAATCCAGTGTACACAGGTTTTCTCTAGCACTCCACAAAGACCAACACCAATTTGTCGAATCTCGCGCAACATTCCCAGCAAAATCAGGTGGAACATGACCTAAAAAAGAAAAAGCAGTCCACTCTTAACATTCTTCTTCGTTGTCGTCGTCGCTGTCTTCTTGGGAGTTTAAGAGTAACGCACTTCTCTCCCAAACACATCAAGGCGTCATCTCGGAGAGCGGACTGACGTAATTCAGAACGCGTATCCCACCACTTGCAAAGGTTAACAGGGAGTAACAAGACTCTATTCTCACAAGCTCTACACTGCTTGTCCCTTCAACGACGCGGCAACTTTCAAAACTCTGCATGATTGTCCAGTATTGAGAAAACACGCATTCTTTTACCTTTTAGAACTTATGCTTGTTGAATTACCTGATCATGCATTCACTACTCTAGATAGTAATAATAATAATAATAATAATAATAATAATAATAATTTTTATCATAATAATAATAATAATAGTAGTAGTAGTAGTAGTAGTAGTAGTAAGAAGAAGAATGAACACTCAAACTCTACTGAAATATAAGGTGATCCTCGGTTATATCCTGCATACAGGCTATAAAGCTGTATGTGGTATAACGAACACACACAAAAAAATCATCATCATCACCAACATTACAATCAACATCATCACATCAACATCATCATTTTCATCATCCAGAGCTCCTCTCCCACATCAAGGCGGGGTGAGGTAGGGTCCACAAATTAATAATAATAATAATAATAATAATAATAATAATAATAATAATAATA
>JAGKTI010010317.1:18607-28788 GCA_018397915.1 Birgus latro
CTACCAGATGGCAAGCGAGAACGCTACCACTGCGCGCGCGCGCTTGTGTGTGTGTGTGTGTGTGTGTGTGTGTCTGTGTGTCTGTGTGTGTGTGTGTGTGTGTGTATTTTATTCTTGTTAACTGTATTCCAGAAAAAGTGAAGCAAGTTTCATCGAATCACTGCACTCGAGTGGAAGATTTCTGTCTCTAGTGGCCATTTCAGTTAAGTGGAACTTGAGCAATTTTATTTCATTTACGCTCAGTAGTTGGAATACAAATGTTATACAGTACAGTTCTTCTAGGCAGTAGAGATTAGCGGAAACTGCAGTATGTTTCGCCTAGTCACTACAGTCGGCTGGGAAATGCTCAATATCTGTTTCCACTAGTCATGATAGAGTAAGGGCAAATGCAGTTTTTCTAATGTCTATTTCATGTGGTTACAACAGTCGAGTAAAAATGCAACATGTAGTAAGTCTTCTTCATCTTGTCATTACGGTCTAGTCGAAAATGATTTTTCATCTAACCACTACACTCAGGTGTAAAATACAACAAAATCATACACGTATCTGTCTCATCCAGTTACTGAAGTCGTTAATGCAGTGAGTCTCCTTCTTCTTGTCAGTACAGATTCGTGCACTCATATCACGTTCTTGCAAGGTATGGTCGACGAAAAAAATTGCCATGATTCTGTCTTGCCCAGCATACTAAATTGCAGGTCAAAGAATTCTGAAGCACTAGTCTGCATGTCCTATTTCGGTAACCATACAGAATATCATTGCTCTTTAATACTATTCATGTAGGAAACATAACACATCGTTAGACTGAATATACAATTACGTGGGATCACCAGACATGCCGAAAAATATGGAGAAAAGTAACTCAGATGTAATATATTTCATCCTACGAGGAACCATACATGATTTTATAGTTGTACATTTGTGGTCTGTAATACCTCTACACTTTCAAAAATATGTCTGTGCCTCATGAAAAGAAGGTTTAGATTTATTTCTATCGATTGCAAGAGCTTCAATGAGGCAAACATTAAATATCTGCTAAGACTCAAGCTTAGATAACGACATGCAGTAGCTGATTACATCCTGGTCTCCAGTTATACTGTTAGATAAACGGACAAGAGGGAAGCAATGAGCACACCTAACCAAGAATATTCACAGGCGATAATGGAAGCGCTGCAATCCCGTTCCATTACTTGGAAACCTCGCCTACAAAGTCATCGCAGAAAGCACCTGTACAGACAGAGACGCAAGCATCTTCCCAAAGCTGAGGAATACATAGCGGAAAAATAAAACCATCTGAAACACACAAAAGCAGTGATAGGGATTTCATTGCATTCTTCCAGTTGCAAATTTCTTTAGACGGAACTTGGAATATTGCATTCTTTGAGTGTACGTACATCATAACCAGATACGCAGCCTATCACGTGTTGCCTTTCTGTTTCGTTCTGTTATTGTGTACTAGTCCTTCCGCAAAGGCACGTCTTCATTTAGTTTATGTGCTCGTATTCATATGTGTACGATCCCTTACTACGATCCCTTGCTACCACTTGCACGCCAAGTGAGTGAGAGTTCTCTCACGATATGCACACTTTCTTATCAATTGCACCCCATATTACTCCGAGCAGCCCTTTTACTGTTTGCGTGTCTTCTTACCACAAACACGCACAAGCTCCTCCTTACCACATGCACACACGCTTACCACGCGCACGCTCTCTTACCACGTACACTCTCTCTTACCACACATACGCCCTCTGAACACGTACACTTCCTCTTGCCTCATGCACACCCACCGATTAAGTGCACTTTTCTTCATGTGCACGTCCTTATCACATACACACCCTCGTACAACGTGCACGCAGTCTCATCACGTGAATATCCTCTTATCACGCACACACTAATCAAGTGCATATTCGTTAATTATATGAACGTCCTTCATACACAAATGCCCTGTAGCCAAGAGCATCCCCTCTTAACAACTGCACACGCTTCAATCAGCTTGCATCCCAGTAGCCTGTCCTCTCACTAATCCACCCACACCCCACCCCCTCTCACTCACATCCAAACTTCCCCCCACACACAACCACACCAACACCCTCGTCCACATCCACACCCACGCCCACACTCCACCCACACCCAAACCCACAATGACAGTTCTATCCACATCCATGTCCACACCCACATCAACACCAAAATTCACTCTCACTCTCCCACACATATCTACATCCATAAATATAACCACACCCACACCCCATACCCACATTCAAACCCACAGCCCGTCCACACCCTCACATACCCCCATAGCTACCCCTTACATGTACTCCACACCCAACATTCACACCCACACCCAAACATACTTTACAACCACATCCATACCTGCTCCCACACCCCACCCACACCTGCATCCTCACTCACACCTATATCGACACCCACATCCAGATCCACACCCACACCCATACACACACACCTCACCCACGCCACCGCCCTCGCCCACACCCTACTCCATCTCAGCTGTTTCCTGTGAATGGTATCTGTAATGAGAATCTCTAATCCTTTTCTCTTTACCTTCCAGTCTCTCTATCACTTCATCTCTCCATTTCTCTCTCTCTCTCTCTCTCTCTCTCTCTCTCTCTCTCTCTCTCTCTCTCTCTCTCTCTCTCTCTCTCTTTCTCTTTGCTATTTCTATTTTCTTTCTGTTTTCCTGTTAACTGTTTATATCCTTTGCAAGAGACTGTGTGTGCTCAGCAAAAGTTGTATACATTCAGTTAGACAGTTTAACCCTTTGGATGCTCTGAACGCAAGTGGGTATTTTACTCGTATTCAGTTTGCGCTGGTAAGAACGAACTAAGGCATTCTACTAGCTCTCTGAATACACTGACTTTAATTTTTACGATACTTTCAGTCTCACTCTACAATGGAGAGCCTTTTTTTCCGCTGAGAAAGTTAGATATACTGTAGTTTTCCTAAACTCCTTCACTCTCAAAGGAATCTTCAAAGCCGTTTTATGCAGAGAATGCGAAACAAAAAATTGACCACCTTAATTCCCCCCCCCCCAAAAAAAAATGAAGATCCATTCATTTCGAGATGTCTGAATACACTGAGTTTAAGAGACTGGAAATCATGGTCAGATGGAAATACAGACTGAGGAAGGTATTTCCAGAGCTGACCTGTTGCATACATAAATGACTGAGAGTATCGGTTGACTCTTCCAGTAGAAAGTTTGACAGAAAAGGGGTGAGACTGTGATGCCAGAAGGGTTCTACAAACCCGCCGTAGTGTTGCTGAGATGCAAGCAGACAGTTCAGAAGAGCAGTGACCACTGAAGTAGCGGTAGTAATGAAATGAAAAGATAGAAAGGAGAAAGTAAGAGGAGGGGAGTTGATGAGACGAAAAGCCTTTGAATCCATTCTGTTTAACAGAGCTGTGTGAGGGGAATCACCACCCGCCCCCCCCCCCCACTAATATACACACTTGAGAGTTTTGCTCCAAACAGGGGAGAATAAGACGTCTGTACAAAGCCAGCTGCGCGAGGGTAAAGAAAGCACACCTAATCTTACTACAGCTAATCTCTTGGAAACAGATTTTGCAAGAGAGACAATGGGATCTTTCCATGACTGGTCCTGAGAGAATGAAACTCTAATGATACTGAGAGAAGGTGAAGGACTGAGTTGTATATTGCTGAGTATTAAAGGATACTGTGGAAGATTTTGTTGGGTTGAAAGATGTAGAAAATGAGTTTTTGGTGCGTTAAAAACAACAGAGTTTCTTTTATTCCAGTCAGAAATATGAGCCAAACCAGAAGCTAGATGTGCCATAACCTCGTTCCGTTATTGCTAAAGTAAATGCAAAAATGGATGCTGTAGGAAGATGATGGAGAGGTGAAGGGTGGAATCATCAGTGCATGAGTGGATAGGGTCAGATGTGCAGCGTAAAAAATCCTTGATGAAAAGAAAGAAGAGTTAGTGACAGTAGCCATCTACAACAGAAGCTATTGAACGACCAGAAAAGAAGGTGGAGACTTAGACACAGATAGTAGAACAGAAACTAATGTAGTTTGGAAGTTAAAGATTTATGCCAGACTCGATCGAAAGCCCATGAAATGTCAGGCGCAATGGCAAAGTTTTCAAGTCCCGAAAGGTGAATGACTAAGAGTCAGAAAGGATGGTGAGAAGATCGCCAGTGGAGTGTCCCTGACGGAATCTGTACCATCAGTCGGTAAGGTTATGATAGGAAAGGTGTTTCCCTGTCTTTTATGAATAAATTCCAAAACTCTAGGAATACAAGATACTAAAGCAACTGGGCGATAGTTAGAGGGCCGGAAACTGTCACTCTTCTTCGTAACAGGCCGAATGGGAACAGACTTCCAGCAATAAAGAAACCCAGAAGTTGAAAAATAACTCAGGAAAAAGAGTTTGCTTAGGTAGGGTGTCAGCACAGAAGCACAGTTCTTGAAAACAGAAGAGGCCCCATCAGGCCCGTGCGCATTATTATTACTGAGGCGAGAGAGGCAGAAAGTACAGTACATCAGTTGAAGCTACACATAATTATCTGACGTCATCTGGAATGAAAATAAACAGAGGCGTCCTCGGGCTTACGAGTACGGGGATTAAACCTAAAGTCAAACCATTTTGATCAGGTTGGAACCACTCACCATCCACTCACTCGATGTAGTGCTGCTCTTGAGTGTCTGCCCTTTCCTCCATCCTTCTTTCCTTCCATCCTCTTCTGTCTTACTTTCCTTCATTCTTTTCTCATCTTTCTGCCCACGGGTGAATTTTGACTCCTTCTTCTGTCTTTCTTTCCTTCATTCTTTCCTCTTCCTTCTGCCTGTGAGTGGCTCTACACTGAGTGACAAGCCAAACGGTTTCCTGTACACCGGGAATCCATTTACTACTCTGGGTGGTAACCATACAACCAAATTTTGGCGCCTGGTGGTTTAGTGGGTAATTATGGTGCTCCAATCGGATTGAGCAGGTGAAGGTTTACATCCAAGGGATGGTTAGGGTTTATTGCTCACGTATTGCCATTCAGCGATGAGTGAGGCTAGTCACTCTCATCTTAAATGCCAGGACCAACTTGCCTAGCCCAGGGCTCTTACGCTTCTCATGGGGCAACATAGGATTGGATGATGATGATGATGAGAAAAGTCCAAGAAGTTAAAAGATTAAACTTCTCTGAATATAATCGGTCAAAATTTCTACTTTCTAAAAATAATAAATATTCACACATCCACAATAAGCATCACATACCAGTAGTTTATCAGAGATTTTTATGCGTCTCCGCCAGTCAGAATTTCTACTCTCGGAAAGTAACAACATTCACAAACCTCACAAAACGGTACTTTAACGGAGATTTTTTTGTTTTCTTTTTTGTACACTTAAAAAATCATTCATTAACCATTTCCATCTTCATATTCCATCATCAACGTTTGCGCCATCACCTGTGCATATATTAGCCCGTTTACATTCATATGCATGCTTGCTCGGGTAAACATCAACACAGATTAGCGAAAAAAAGCTTGAGTTTTTGACGTATATGTGTGTGTGTGTGTTTCTTATAAGTTTGTTAATGTAGCTATCTTCGCCTGTGTGTTTATGCAGAGTTGTTTTGCACAGCTGTTGACCTCTTTCTGTTATTACTTTAGTGTTGAAGCGCTGCACTAGTAGAACTGAAGATAATTCCATTAGTTTTCGTGACAGTTAATTATTATTTTGCTTGTACACATCGCTATAGCAAAAACTGTGAGAAAGATAATGTTATAAGTTGTCTTTTCAGAAAATGTCCATGAAATAACATGTCTCACAAACAAATGCTCATTCATAATCATCATTTTCTGACTCTGTTTTTTCACTGAGGCTCCAAATGTAGGACAGGGAAAAGTATGAAAGAGGGAGACTTATCAACAGCATGCCGGTGAAATGAGTCATACAATCAGTCACACATTCAAGTCGCTCCACCTCAGAAAGATAACCAACTGCATATTTTTCTCACTATCCATACGTGCGCTTCACACATTCGCACGTTCAGATTAGGTTTTAAAAAACAAAAATTTCATAATGAAACAAAAGTGGTTGGATGGGGCAGAAGATGACGAGGTATGCGATTGTGATGAGGCAGGGGAGGACGAGCTCGGCCTGTGGAAATGGAGATGTTTGATTATTATAACCCCGCTTGCGAAGCGAGAGACGCTATTAAGTTTTACTCGACGTGTGTGTGTGTGTGTGTGTGTGTGTGTGTGTGTGTGTGTGAAGAAAATAAAAATTTTTCATCCGATTTTAATCAAGCTTAGTGGAACAGCTGAGGGATAGCCATGGGGCTGATGAATACTATTGAGAACTAAAGGTCAAAGATCAAGGTCGCAGGGCAAGGTCAAAGTTCAGTTGGCGTGTTTATATATAAACAAAATATCGGAAGCAAGTTTGGTCTTATTTGAACCAAACTTGGTGGAATGGCTCAGGATCAGCCATGGGGTTACCTTTTTTTTTTTTACGATAGACCAAAAGGAAAGTTCACATGGTGATTTTGTATCCGATCTAGAAGCAAACTTCGTGGAAGGATCCAGGGTAAAATAAAAGGATTCGGTTTAGAGAACACTTAGTCAAATATCAAGGTCACAGGGAAAGGTCAGAAACCAGTGCGACACGGCAAGGTCAGCTCATAGTTTTTATCAGATTTGAACCAAGTTTGGCGGAAGTGCTAAGGATCAGGCAAGAATGAAGTAATTAGTTTCGCGAACAATCAGTCGAGGATTAAAGTCACGGCAAATTCAAATATTTGGTCCTTAGACCAACTGAAGCGTGAGTGTATTGCACTCTGTAAGGGTTCCTTCTTTCCAGTGTCTGTGGGGGAAGGTTTTTCTTAGGAATTCGATGTAGAAGAGGGAAGAATGTTGAGCAGTACATCATCATTGCTGCCGGAGTTGATGACAACCTGAGATGGTGATTGATTATGGGGCACTGTGGAGGCTGCACTCTGTGCACACTTTTCACTACTAATGAAGTGAAGATATTATGGGACATCATTCTTCTCCATGTACGGTCTTCTTAGTTTAGGTATATTCGCTGCACAGAGGCAAGGATAAAATACAAACACATACATCGTAGTCAAAAGGTAAAATCAACTTTTCTCTAAACTGAACAACAACAGCAATTACACCAAATATGCGCCCAAATACCTTTCATCTCACAATGCACTTTTGTTCAAATAAAAAGAACGGCAAAGGAAAGAAAACCATGCACAGCTGTAAGTGCATAAACAGAACACCAAACAAACATCCACATAAAACACACAACAATGAGCCACAAATCCTGGCCTCCAGCAGCGTCTAACCACAACAAAAGCCACAAAACAAGTAGCACACATAAGTATGAAGAGACTGGGAATCACAGAAACGTATTGCTAAACTCGTTAATATGCCAGGGGAAAAAAAAAAAAAAGCATAACCCCACAGCGACCTCACTTGTTATACGCGGTCATGAAAGGTCAACCAGGCACTAGGGGGCCAAATTCGTGGTGGATCTTAATCATTTTCTGCGTCCAGTAAGTTTCAGTCGCAGTTTGGTATTATCACGAATCATTTCGTTTTGACGCATTTTTCACGTTTTTATTCATTCTAGTTTGATTTTGAAGAGTATGGTAGTTGTATGTCTGAAGATAAAAACACAAGCAAGCTATCATACACATACCTTAAACTTAAGAAATTTTACGAATACGGTCCCAGGAAAGGTCATGGATGAAAGGTCACAACGCTTGTTACTTTGTCACAAAAATTCGCAGCGTTGGTTGGCTGCAAGTACGGCGGGCAAAAGTTCATCAGTGGTGCTATCTCCTGTATTACCTCACGATATCAATAACTACTAAATGCCCCTTAATAGCCACTTATGCAATAGTCAAGACCAGACAAACAGGAGAGAAAGTAGTTAAATTTGTACTGGTATTTCCTCCAACTGTTGTTGCTATTGCAGTTGTTACTGTTGTATTTTACTATTATTACCTCCGCCAACGATGTTGGAGGAGGTTATGTATTCACCTATATTTGTCTGTCTGTTTGTCTGTCTCTTTGTCCAGACGATATCTCCACAAGTTCTCAGTGAATTTCAATGAAATTTTGTGGAAGGGTGGGCCATGAACCAAGGAAGACGTGATTAAATTTTTGGCCGGATCCGGATCCTGACCCAGAGTATCCCGTACAATATATCCAAAAGTTCTCAAGGAATTTCAAGGAAATTCTGTTGAAGGGTAGGCAATGGGCCAAGTATGAATTGATTAAATTTGGGGCGGATCCGGATCCGGATCCTTAGTATCCCGTACAATATCTCCAAAGGTTCTCCATAAATTTCAATCAAATTTTGTGGAAAGGTGAGTCATGGACCAAGAAAGGATTTTTTAAAATTTTAGGGCGTATTCGAATCCAGATCCGGATCCGGAATTACCCAGAAAGTTATGACCGATTATAATGAAATTTTGTGGAAAGGTGGGCCATGGGCCAAGACAAAAAAATGATTAAATTTGGGGGCGGATCCGGATTCTAATCCGGAGTATCCCGCACAATACCTCCAAAGGTTCTCAGTGAATTTCAGTGAAATTGTGTGGAAAGGTGGGCCATGGACCAAGAAAAAATTGATAAAATTTTGGAACAGATTCGGAACCGGATCCTATATACACGGATCCGAATCCGGATACTTTTTAATAGCAATGGTATTGGCCGAGGTATGCGCTCTTGGAGCGCTTTCTAGTTATTATTATTATCATATTGTGGTAGGGAGGGTGCTCACCATCCACTCACTTGATGTAGTGCTGCTTTGGCTGCTTTGGGTGTCTTCCCTTTCGTTTCTTCCTTCCTTCCTCCTCTGTCTTTCTTTCCTTCATTCTTTCCTCTTCCTTCTGCCTATGGGTGACTTTACACTCCCTCTTCTGTCTTTCTTTCCTTCATTCTTTCCTCTTCCTTCTGCCTGTGGGTGACTCTACACTGAGTGACAAGCCAAATGGCTTCCTGTACACCAGGATACCATTTACTACGCTAGGTGGTAACCATATAACCAAATTATGGCACCTGGTGGTTTAGTGGGCATATAAGGTGCTCCAGTCGGACTGAGCCCGTGCAGGTTTATATCCAAGGGGTAGCTGGGGCTTATTACTCACGTAATGCCGCTCAGGAATGAGTGAGGCTGGTCACTCTCATCTTAAATGTCAGGACCAATTTGTCTGGCCCCGGGCTCCTGCGCTCCTCATGGTACAACATAAGATTGGATGATGGATGGATTGTTATTATTATCATTATTATTATTATTATTATTATTATTATTATTATTATTATTATTATTATTATCCCATTCTATGAAGACTTTTCTTTTGACCCTATCTAACCCCACCTTAGGGTAGGAAAGGAGCCTTGATGATGATCACGATGATGATGAAATATTAATATTATTGCTCGTACGTTCAATGATACTCTCATTAGCAGAAGAAATTGTAATGCTAATAATAATAATAATAATAATATAAATAACAATAATAATAATGATAATAACAATAATAATAATAATAATAATGAAATAATAAGAAGAAGAACAATATATATAATCACCATTATTAATATAATAATAATAATATAAATAATATTAATAATAATAGCTAGAACATAATAAAATTGTCCAGGGACAATTTTAATAAAGAAAAACTTCCCACAGCCATTGCCTACTAATAGCCGAGCTAGAAGGGGACCTTGAAATCAAGGTGAATAACCTTGTGCATGTCACCTTGGGTCATCACAGTTCACCAGGCTTGATGGCTCTAGCTTTAATCCTCCATGGAATATTAGGTGACATCCAGAACATCCGGAAAAATAGCAATTTTTGGCATCAGGCGATCTCAGAGAACAATCAGCCAATTGAAACCATAGCCTACTCCTGACAGCAATGCGGCCGCCTTAAGGCTATGTTGTAGTAAAATTTCAGCTATCTAGCTTCAGCCGTTCTTGGGATAGCGTGGCTGACTTGTGTTTCTGTGTTCCGGATAATATCCAGAGATTCGGATGACGGATTGCCATCATATTTGGCTAAAAGAAGCGGACAGCTTTCCGACTAAAATTACCATGTTTGAAGGCTCTAGGTCAAAGAGCCTTTGAAATATCGCATTCATTTATGTTATCTTTATTATTATTATTATTATTATTATTATTATTATTATTA
>JAGKTI010010318.1:0-28788 GCA_018397915.1 Birgus latro
AGACAGGTCAACACACTACTAATTTACTCATCCACTCATACACATTCGCATCTTAGCTCCAAAGGGGAGAAGGGTAAGATCCTCACCGCACCACACCACACGAAGGTCAACCATGCAGTGCAGTCAGTGACATCCGCAGCAGGGCCCGACAGCAAAGCTGGTTTACCCCTGCCGCATCATAATGGACCCATCCCCTAACCCGCACCTGACCTGATCAGCTAATCAGACAAAATGCGAGAGAATATCCCCTCAGGGCTGCGTCAACATTTATTCATTCACAATTTCTCTCCATTCATTTCTATCACGCACAGCCACTCTTCCTTGCTCAACAGACAGCCCTCTCGCATCCAACACTCTCTTCACACTGTCCATCCATCCTATTCGTGGTCTTCCTCTCAGCCTTACACCTATCACATCAGATCTAGTTATCTTTTTCACCAATCGCTCATTATCCATTCTCTCCATATGCCCAAACCATCGCAACACCCTCTGCTCAACTCGATCAGCCATCTCCTGAACAATTCCAGTTCTCCTTCGCACTTCATCATTTCTCACTCGATCCATATGTGTCACTCCACAAATACTCCTCAGACACCTCATCTCCATTACATTCAAATTTTTCCTCTCTGCTACACCCATATTCCATGTTTCAGCCCCATATAATGAAGTCGGTACCACAATACCCTCATACAGCCTTCTCTTTACATCCATTCTAAGTGAACGACATCTAAACACTTTTTTCATTCCACCCAGGCCCTTTCCAACTTCATTCATTCTAAACTTCACTTCAGCATCTATTCTTCCATCCACAGCAACATGCGACCCTAAATACTTAAAACACTCTACCTCCTCAAGCAACTCACCATTCAAAACTATATTCATCCTCCTATCATCTACCAACCTTGTATGCTTCATCACTTTACTCTTATTCTCATTTATTTTCAGTTTCCTCCATTCACACACCCTTCCAAACTCCTCTACCAACTGTCTCAATCTCTCCTTTGAATCAGCCACCAGAGCAGTATCATCCGCAAACAGCAGTTGCTTCAGATTACACTCTCTACCATCAACATTCACCAGACTCAGTCCTCCACCAAACACTCTTGCATTCACCTCCCTTACAACACCATCCATATAAATATTTGTACTGAACAACCAAGGTGACATCACACATCCCTGCCGCAGCCCCACTCTCACAGGAAACCAATCACTCACAGTATTTCCCACTCTTACACATGTTCTACTATTTACATAAAAACTTTTCACTCCTTTTAGTAACCTGCCATCAAGCCCATACAATCTTAAAACATTCCACAAAGCCTTCCTATCAATTCTATCATATGCTTTATCTAAATCCATGAATGCCCAAAACACATCCTTACCTTTGCTAAATACTTTTCACACACCTGTCTCACAGCAAACACCTGATCCACACATCCCCTCCCTCTCCTAAAGCCACACTGCTCATCACCAAACACTCCCTCTGTACCCTCTCTAACTCTCTTAACACTCTATCTTACACCTTACCTACAACACTCAACAGACTTACACCTCTAAAGCTAGTACATTCATACTTATCACCCTTACCTTTACACAATGGGACCACACAAGCACTTGCCCAGTCAACTGGCACCATACCTTGCACAAAGCACACATTCAACAATCTTACTAACTAGTCAACAATAGTTGCTCCACCACCTTTCAGGTATTCCACAGCACACCCATCCATACCTGCAGCTTTCCCTGTTTTCATCTGCTTTACTTCCTCTTGCACTTCCTCCATTGTGATCAAAGATTCATTCAACTCTCCCAACACATCTATTCCTTGCACCCTTCCATCTGCCACAATCTCAGCCTCCCTTTCCTCCTCTACATTTAACAATCTTTCAAAATACTCCACCCATCTCTTCCTTACTGCATCCATCTCAATTAACATCCTTCCATCCTCTGCTTTTACTCCCTCTTCCTTCCCAGACTCTCCCTTTTGCACCCTTTTCACCTCCTTCCAAAACATTTTCTTATTCTGTTGAAAATTCTCAGCCAACTACCTACCCCACCTCTCAACTGCTGCCACTTTAGCATCACGCACAGCCCTTCTTGCCCTATTCCTCTTTTCCTTATACCTCTCATATAACACCTCATCCTTCCTCTGCAACCACACTTCATATGCAGGTCTCTTCACAGACACAGCCATACTTACTTCCTTGCACCACCATTCACTTCCCTTTCTTACACCACCACCCACTTGTCTCCCACCACACACCTCTTCCGCATCCCCCACCACAGCACTCTTAAACAACTGCCATTCCTCCTCCACACTGCCACTCTCCTGTTCTTTCACTGCGTTCCATTGATCTCTCAATTTCTCCTGATACTCTATCATTTTCTCTCTTTTATCCAACTCACTCACTTTCAAAACCTCCCTGCCAAACCTAACTCTCCTAGCTCTCATCCATCTCCTACCTACTCTCAACTTTCCCTCCACCAAGTAGTGGTCAGACATACCTCCACCCTCCCCTCTCAAAACTCTCACATCCAACAATCTTCCTATTACATTCCTGGACACAACCACATAGTCCATCAATGCTCTGTCAACAATCCTTCCACCCTCCTGTCTCACCCATGTATACTTATAAATATCTTTCTTCTCAAACAAGGTATTCCCAATCACCATCTCTCGCTCAACACACACACCTATCATTCATTTCCCATTTTCATTTCTTCCAGGCACACCATGCATACCAACTACACCTTCAACTGCTACATTTCCCACTCTAGCATTCATAACCCCCATCATTACTACATTCACATTCGCTCCAAAGCTCTGCAAACACTCATCAACATCATTCCAAAAAGAATCCTTCTCTTCTTCATCCCTTTCACTACCAGGCCCATATGCACTCACAAATACCCACAACTCACGTTCAAATTTCGTTTTCACCCACATCAGTCTCGATGACACCTCCTTCCATTCAATCATCACACACTGCTTGACCAATTTCAATCAATTTAACAGGTTTAGTGATTTATTTGAATCCACATCCTATAACAATATTAGGTTAACCCGTTGGAAAAAAAAAAAATGGTACCCCTAAGCAATTGGTATCTGGTCCCAAAAAACATTTTATGGGTGAGGGTTTCTTCATAATAATCCTAACCCACTTAAAAGCAAGGCTTTTTAAAGGGACATGAATCAGATGAAAAAAGAAAGCACCAGATATGATGTTACTTATTTCTGTCTAACAAGAGGTAAGTTAAAAGAACATGCTACACATGCTGGGCAGTGGAGGTGCCATATTCATGTATCATACTGTATTTATTCTTGCCCTACTGATTTAAATATAAAGTTAAGAAAGATCAGAAATATGTGGTAAGTACTTTTTTAAGGTACTTTTTCCCTTAGATACACAGGGCCATTTTCACAACCATCCCAAATGCCATCTTCAACAGCCTACACAGCTCTGGACACATTTTGGTTTTCACAGCAGCCCCCAACCAGCTTTCGGAGGACTTCACTTGGAGGCTGTGTTCAAGCTGTCCCCAATAAATAATGGAACATTCTCAGGGAAGGGTTGGGGCTCCCTAACAGGTGAACCCGAATCAACAAAAATAAAAGAAACATTGTCTAATGCAATTTTTTAAATCAATGTTTCCAGATCAGATAACTGTTGTAATATTGCTGAGATAATTGTACACTAGGGTGGGTCAAAAATTTAAAATTTGACGAAACATAGCTATATTGATGCCCTATAGTATGTTTTCAAATGAACTAACTGTATTTTTCAAAATGAGTCACTGGTACTCCAGCAACTTTCAATTTTGTTTTTACAGCACTGACACTCCAAGCATTCAGTGATTACCGGTGACTTGCAACTCTATAAATGATAACCTATTGTTTTGCATTTCTGTTAGCAGCTACACAAACTGGTACTGGTTTACAGATTTGAGTATGAGTCTGCGTATTTGACTGGAATCATGGCCAGTTGCAGCACACAAGAAAGGACGAAAGACTGTTTTCAGCCCATCATGCAGTCTTCCGGTAAATCAGTTGCCCACTAGCTGTGATGTCATAAGGGCATATTTGGAACATAAATCCACAAATCCATCATTCAGCACCCAAGCCTATGTGGAAACCATTGCACTTGAAGTAGCAGGAATTTACAAGAATGCTTCCATCTCAACTACTGATTACGCCAGTCTTGTTATTCGTGTAAAACACCTGATAGCAAAGGCACGGGAGCTTAGGAAATATCCAGTGAGCAAAAGGACTTGCAACACCTACACAGAGAAACTTGCCAGCTCTGACACCTTATTTGACATTAGTCACTGCAAATGTTTCAAAAACTTCAGTGCATGTGAGAGGTGTGAGTCAATGCACTAGAGCAGACAAGATATCACCTGAGGAGTGGCCCTTCTGGGTTGACCAAAACAGTTGCAGAAAAATGTATATTGGTCGAAAAGACCGGAAGAAGACAGCACAAAATAAGTGTGCAGCAAATAGAGTGATGAAAAGGAAGCTCTATGAAGAGTCCACTAGAGATACTATGAAAAATAATGAAGATATAATGACAGCATGTATTGACAAAAGTGATGCATGTGATGAACAATATGATCAATATGTTGATGATGATACTGCAGAAGTAGATGGAAGCAAACAGTCTGAACAGTGTCAGAACAGATTAGTCTATCCTGAGCTGAGTCGTGTAGCTGATCGATGTCAAGTAAGCAATAGTGACATCTGCTACATTGTGAATGCAGCATTGAGAGATAAGAATAATCTTTGTGAAGAAAATAAAGTTTATCCCAGTAAACTCCGCTGTCAGAGAAAATACTGGAGAGGTGTCACATTGCAACAGCATAAAAATTACTTGAAGGAGATCGTTTGCATTGGTTTTGATGGAAAAATTGATCAGATGCTCAAGAAAACCCCAGATGGTCAGACACAGAAAAAAAAAATACTGAGTAGTATTTTTTTTTCTGTGTCTGACTCTGGGCATAGGTTTCACAGCCAGCTATCAAGGCCCAGCAGTCCTCCTACATACCATACACCTCTAGTTGCTTTTCCTGACGCTGTTTACATCGACCACATTTATCCCAAAAGTGGAAGAGCAGCAGATATTGCCCAGGAAGTCATGTCTGTCTTTTGAGAAAAAGATTCAACAGATTCATTGCAAGCTATCGTCTGTGATGATGTGGCAAATGTCAATACTGGAAAGAGAAATGGAGTGATCCATGAGCTCAAAACACAGCTTGGCAGACCACTACAGTGGCTTGTTTAAGTTGTTTGTTTTTGTTGCATCTTGTTGAAATCATTTTCTGAAGGTATTTTGAGGCAGTTGATGGTTCAACAACAGGTCCACGAGGCTGCAGAGAAGTACGTCAATTGCTTGAATTTGACCCAAAAGATCTTCCAGTTATTGGTTATGAACGTGTTGCTGGAAAAACTTGCATTTTACCAGAAGTTGTAAGCGATCTCAGCAAAGATCAGGGCTACCTGTACTGTGCATGTTTTGCAGTGCAATTGCCAAGTGGAGATACACTACTAATGAAGGTGTGAGACCAACTGCACAACTGCTAAATCATGCCAGGGGGCTTACAAAAGCTAATCGCGTGCCGCAACTTTACATGTCAAACGAGCAACCATCATCAACCCTAAAATGTCTCGTTTCATTTATTGTGAACTACTATGCTCCTGTGTGGTTCAGGGTGAAAGCCAACAGCTCGTGTTAGGATGGAGCCAAATTTTTCTTCTCCATGGTGGAGCTCCGTCAAAAGCTGCTGTTGAAGGATCAGGTGATCATTCACCTTGTACTTGCCAATAACAGCTACTTCTGTCACTCAGAAAACATCCTGTTGTCAGCTGTTGCTGAAGAAGATGTTGGCATATGCTCAATGACGATCAAGTTAATGAAACAAGCAAAGATGAATGAGAATGATGACCAAGCCTCAGTTAGAATATTTGAAAAATTGGCACTGAAGATAATCCTCGATGCCAAGAAGTACACTGAGGTGGTAGAGCTATCTTCAGCCACAGTTCCTCCATTGTTGAAGTACTGACTGGGCCAAATGGATGAAAGCCAACCCATTGTACTGGACATGTACCCTTGCCATTCCCAAAGAGTGGAACACTGCGTCAAGGATGTCACATCCACCACAAGTAAATTATCTGGATGTGAATCACATCATGGTATGCTCGTACAATGTAAGAAATCTCGCAGCTTGTTCCCGAAGTGTGAAAATAAACAAGACTTTTGATGTGTTCAACTTTTCATGCCATTTCTACTGTTCTTTTTCTTTTTCATGAAATAATGCCTTTCATATGATTTGAATACATTTATTTTAACTGTTACCTTTATTTTTAACATTAAAATTTAACACAGAACTTGCATTTTAGTTTATCTAAAAAAATAGCATGTGTTTCTGAGTTTTTTGATAAATAACTCTATTTTTAGATCCAAGTTGCTGGAATGAGCACGTATATATTGAAACATTTTTTTGGTAGTGTTACTGCCATTGTAAAGGAGCACCATTCTGCCTATGTTTCAACCTGGCAACCCTAAGCTGGTTCCTTTTTGACCTGCCCTATTGTACACCCTGGACAGAAAATACCTCAGACTTATAAACTTTTAGGACACAATAATTTCCCCAAATTAAAGGCAACTTTATTTTGTTTCATTTCGTTCTGGTTTTGAAGTCTCCAAAATGCTTGCATGCGTTGGCCTCGGTCGACAGTGGCTCTCCATGCTGCTCGACCTATGGCAGCCTCCCTGTTCAGTCCCTTAACCCTGAGGTCACACTTAATGACCTCGTCCCACGTCTTTTTCGGTCTACCCCTAGCAATCTCACCTCCAATATTAACGCTTCTCATTATCTGCACCCAATTATCATTCCTCACCCTCTCCACATGCCCAAACCACCTCAATCTACCTCTCCTCATCACAACACCAATACACTCCAGCCCCATCCTACCTCTCAACCCAGCCCCCCCAGGCCTTGCACACAGGGATGCACTGCACATCCACCTAATCATTGTCATTCCTGTATGCCTGAGCCTGCAAATATCCTCTTCCTTTACTGCCCATATCTCATTACCAAACAGTATTACAGTCATAACACATGATGCATACAATGATCCTTTAACATGTAGGAAGAGCCATCTCAATGTCAGGAACGGCAACAGCTACCTGAACTTCTCCCAACCACCCTCGCCACAGACCCACAGAGCTAGCTCCAGCCCCACTTCCAGTGCATAACATATCTCCCAAATAACAAAACTCTTCCACACACTCAAGAGACTCATCTGCAAGTTCACTCTTTTCACACCTGACAATCTTCACTTACTCTCCCCAACACGGCACACACATAAAATCAGCATTATCTCGCAGTCTACCTCTAATACCACTACATCTCTTATGCATCCACTTATCAAAAACACTGCAAAAGATGGAATTACTTCCCATACCCTTATGGCAAATTGAACATAGCCACTCTCCCTATATGACAGTACTGCCACCAGGTCTAGATATCATCACTTTTGTTTTATCAGCATTCACTCTTAAGCCTTTGTGCCTCATACCATCTCTCCACTTCCTGACTCTTTCCTTCACCTCCCTTTCATTCCCTGCAATCAACACCAGTCATTAGCAAACAACATCACCTACCGGAGTCCATTTTTGAAGTCACATGAGAGGGCTTCAAGTACCATAATAAACAACAAGGGACTCAAAACTGACCCCTGATGCACACCAGAATTCATGGAAAACTCATCACTCAAATCTCCATTCACTCTTACTGGGTGTGAGCACCCACATACATGGCCATAATCACCCTAACCAGCCACTCCTCCATCCCAAGATTCTCACTGCTTGTTTCACCACCTCTCTAGGGACTCTGACAATGGCCTTCTCCAAATTGACAAAAACAAAGTACAGTCCCCTTTTCTTTCCAATATATTTTTCCTGAAGCTATCAAACATGAATATGGCATCAGCGGTCCCCTTGCCTGGCATAAACCCAAACTGCATCTCATCATATTCACTCTTTCTCTAATCATACCTTCTAGAACACTTTCCATTACTATCATTATCGGATCTAAAAGGTTTATATCACTATAATTTCCCCTTTCCAGGGCATCACCCTTCCCCTTGTACACATTTACAATTACACTCTTCAGACAATTATCTGGGACAGCACACTCATGTATAATCATATTTATCAGGTCAGTGACTAACCTCACTCCTATATCTCCTGAGGTCTTCAACATTTCAGTAATCAACCCAGACAAACTTGCTGCCATCCCCACCTGCATCCTGCCTATTGCCTCACTCACAGTAGCAGCATCAATCAAAGGACAAGGTCCAAACACTGGATCTGCTGGCTCCACATCTTCCCTGTCCCAGTCAAACTCCTCATTCAGCAATTGGCTATAATGTACTCTCCATGCATCTTTAATATCCCCACTGTTCACCACTACCCTTCCATCATCAATCATCATACTTTGCTTATTGCAGTTTATTTTGCAGGCTGCTGGAAGCTCCACAACAAATAGATCCAAAACAAAGTTAAGCTGAGAAGAGTCATAACAACATTAATCAGAAGTGACTTATTGTATGTGCGGGAATAGGTGAGAATGAGAGGGCAAGAGGAGTGTGTATTGTTGTGAGTAACAGATGGAAGGAGAATATAAAAGAGTATGGATCAGTTGGCTCAAGGATTGTGTGAGTAAAAGTGAAAGTTGGACTACAAATGTGGGTGATTGTGTGCGTGTATGCACCAATGTAAGATCGTGCAAGGAGAGCGAGAGAAGAGTTTTGGAGAAACGTAGAAAAGTTTGGAAGGAATGAGAGAGTGTTTTTGATTGGAGATATGAATGGAAAAGTAGGGAATGTGAAGGTGGATGGAGTGGTTGATGAGTGGGGTGTGCCTGCAGAGACGGACGAGAATGGTAGTGCTTTGGTGGAGATCTGTGCCGGGAGGGGGTTGGTGACAGCTAATACCCTCTGCAGGCACAAACTGATCCATAGGTATACGTGGCGAGTGATGAGAAGGGTGGATGGTGAACTGAATGAATGGAAGGCAATGACTGATTATGTGTGTGTGGATGAAAGGATGAGAAGGCGAGTAATGGATGCAAGAGTATATAGAGGTTGGGGGAGTGGACTTTCGGACCACCACTTGGTGGTGGTCAAAATCAAAGTCCAAACAAAATGGAGTGCTGTGAGAAGGATGTAGGGCCATTGTATTGTCTTTGTAATGATGCTAGTCACGAAGAAGTGCTATGGGAAGGATGGAGAACTGTAGCACTGTCTTTTTCTGCCACTGAGCTATGTGAAATAAGCTGCAAAAGGACAAAAATCTCAGCCAAGTTAAGGTGACAGGAGTACAGTGGACCCTGGCTGTATCAGACTAACTGGGGGTAGGGCTGATCCAAAAAGGCAAGGTATTGTAAGTTATCGAGATGGCTCAGTCTGCCAAAGTAGTTCGTACAAGGAGGGCAGAAAAGTTGCAAAAGGATGGAATAGAGGCAGAATATAAAAGGGAAGTGGAAGAGCGACTGGGTAAATATAGATTGGAGCAGATGGGGGACATGGAAGGTGTGTGCAAGATATTCACAGAAGAAATCTGTGCAGCATGTGAGATGGTATGTGGGGTGAAGACAAGATGAAAGGGGGTGCTGGGAACAGCATGGTGGACTGAAGAGGTGAGAGAGGCTGTGGCACAAAAGAAGAAAGCATATAGTGAGTGGATGAGGAACAGGGGTGTCGAAGAAGTGGAGAGATGGAAGAGAGAGTTATATATAAAGAGGAGGAGGAGAAAGATGAAAAGATTAGTAAGAGAGAGTAAGAAGAGAGTGGATGAGGAATTTGGAAGGAATCTGAGTGCAAAGTGGAGGGAATGTAAGAAAATGTTCTGGAAAGAGGTAAAGAGAGTTAGACAGGGTGCCAAAGAAGTTAGTTGGGGAGTGAAAGATAAAAATGGTAGATTACTAGTGGAGAACTGAGAAAAAGTGAACAGACGGAGAGAACACTTTAATGAATTGTTGATCATAGAGAATGAAAGTAATGCAAGCATACGTGGCTGGGGAATGGCTGGGAGAAGGAGAGGTGTGGGAAGAGAGGAAGAAATCAGTAGGATGGAAGTTGTGGAAGCAATGAATAAAGTTAAAATGGGGAAAGCCCCAGGAATTGATGGAGTGTGTGGTGAAATGCTGAAGTATGAGGGAGAGATAGTAATAGAATGGATATGGAAGGTGTGCAGATTGGCCTGGAAGGAAGGTAGAGTCCCCAGAGGATTGGAAGTCAGGTATAATTATTCCCCTGTACAAAGGAAGAGGGGAAAAAGAAGTGTGTGGTAATCATAGGGGCATCTGCCTTTTTACTGTAACAGGAAAAGTATATGGTGGGATACTTATTGACACAGTTAGGGAAATAACAGAGGAATTAGTTGGAGAAGAACAGGGAGGTTTTAGGAAGGGAAGAAGATATTCATTCTTAGATCTATAGTGGAAAAGTTTCTAGAGAAGGGAGAGAAGTTGTATGCAGCCTTCATGGATTTGGAGAAAGCATATGACAGGGTGGACAGACAAGGATTGTGGAAAGTAATAAGAATATATGAGTAGATGGGAAGTTGTTGAAGACCGTGAAGAGTATGTATGAGGGTGCAAAGGCTGCAGTGCAATGTGGATGGTGAACTAAGTGAATTTTTCCATTTGAAGGTTGGATTGAAACAAGGATGTGTCATGTCTCCATGGTTGTTCAGTCTGTGTATGGATGGTGTTATAAAAGAGATACAAGGTAGGGCAGTGGATGTTGGGGTGGCCCTTGTGAGAGAGGGCAGTGTTTGGAAACTCCCTGTACTGTTGGTTGCAGATGATAGTGTGTTGTTAAGTGAAGACGTAGGGGAGTTGCAAGGCTTGGTAGATGAGTCTGGGAGAGTGTGTAGGAAACAAAATTTAAAGGTGAATGTAGGGAAGAGTAAAGTGATGGTCTTCAAGAAAGGTGAAGTCAGTTAATGTACAGTGAGATTGGATGGGGAGGATATGGACAATGTGAGTGCATTTAAGTACTAGGGTAGTGTGATGAGTAAGGATGGAAGTTTAGAGGGTGAAGTGCTTGAAAAGGTGTAACAGGGAACAAAGGTTGCTGGTTCCTTGAAAGCAGTGATAAGAAACAGGGAAGTGAGCATGGAAGTGAAAATGCTGCAACATGACAGTATTGTGATACCAACTCTAACGTATGGAAGTGAAGCATGGACCCTGTTGGAGGGACAGAAGTCAAGAGTGACAGCAGTGGAAATGAGTTATTTGAGAGGAGTATGTGTAGTCACATGGCGAGACAGACTGACAAATGAAGGAGCATTGTAGTGTGGATATGGATGTGATAGGAAGCGTTAGGAGAAACACATTAAGGTGGTTTGGCCATGTGAAGAGGATGGAGAGTGAAATACTGATGAGGAGAGTGTATGTGAGTGAGGTGGAGAGGGGGAGAGGGAGGGAGAGGCCAAGGATGAGATGGAGGGATGGAGTGGAGAAGCATATGAGAGACGGGGGTGTAAGCTGGGAGCAGGGCAGTGAAATGGCGGGGGACAGAGTGACATGGAGGCGATTTGTTTGTGGCCACCCCTTACGGGATTGAGGCGTCTGGCGATAGGAAGACAGATAGACTTATTGTATGCATATATTTCTTATACAGTATAGGGCACCTCACAACCTCCTGCACCAGCACCTCCTCACCCAATGCCCTCTCCCAGCACTGTTCATTCATTCATCATCCAATCCTACATTGCCCCATGAGGAGCACAGGAGGCCGGGGCTAGGCAAGTAGGTCCTGATATTTAAGACGAGAGTGACCAGCCTCACTCATCCCTGAGTGGCATTATGTGAGCAATAAGCCCCAACCACCCCTTGGATATAAACCTTCACCAGCTCAATCCGATTAGAATACCATAATTACCCACTAAACCACCAGGTGCCAAAATTTGGTTATATGGTTACCGCCCAGCATAGTAAATGGTTTCCTGGTGTACAGGAAACCATTTAGCATGTCACTCAGTGTAGAGTCACCCACAGAGAGAAGGAAGAGGAAAGAATGTAGGAAAGAAAGACAGAAGAGGGAGTGTAAAGTCACCCATAGGCAGAAGGATGAGGAAAGAATGAAGGACAGAAAGTCAGAAGAGGATGGAAGGAAAGAAGGATGGAGAGGAAAGGGCAGACCCCCAAGAGCAGAACTACACTGAGTGAGTGGATGGTGGGCACCCTCACCTACCCAGCACTGTTATCAGAGAAAATAATGGATGCTCTAACTTCACAAATTCCTATATGTTGCATGAGAAATGTTCCTAGCTCTTCTACTAAAACTCAAGCCTTCTAAATTTATGCCCCTTGCCAATGTACATATCACTGGTACACTGCTTCATAATTATAAGTTCTACTGCCATGCTGGGTACCGTCTAAATTATAATTATATCACTTCTGACCCATTCATCCTGGTCAAACAACAATCACTTCACACTGTGATTGAACCAATAACATACAGAACTCTTCCTCATCCTATACTGGAAAAGAAGATGAGCACATGATGTTGTATGGAGCAAATGCTTTGAGAAACTAACTCTTGACCTAGTGAATGATGGGTGCAACCTTACTGACTGTTTACTGAACTTGTAAGGCATGCCCACTAGTTAGTTAGCCGCTGCTTTATACACTCTAAACCAACTGCGATGTATTTTCCTTTCCTATAAATGAGCCTTGAGGAAGCTACCAACATGTAAAGGATGCTGGACCTCAAACATAAGAAGCAACTACAACCATGTCTCCTTGATAAATGTCAATTTTATTCAACACATATATACTTTTAAAAAAATCTTTAAAAATTCCAATCTTCAGGAGGTAAGTGGAAGTACAGTATTTCGACCATGCAGTGCCACAGAGGAGGGTAAGCTGGTAATTTACCATTACTGAACTGGGGTGCAGTAACCTAGTCTTGGGTCTCTACACCTCAAATGGGGTACCACAGGTCTGACTGAAGCTATTTCACTATATAAAGCACAATCTAGGATCAGATCAATGATCATGCAAACAGAAAATGGTGCACATTATCTTAGCGACACAAACTCTTTATATCTAGTCAGCTAATGCCAGTCTTCTTCATGGCTGCATCACTGTACTGTACACACATTTCTTCTAATATCAAACAGAACATAACGAAGTTCAAATAAAATCAATGCAACTTCTCAGCTTGCTATATAAAACAGTCAAGACATCTAATACTACACTAACATGGACAATCATGGTAACTGCTACTGTGCACCAATTGGACAAATCCCTCAGCTAACCTGTGATATTTGAGCCGACTGAACTGATTGTGATGCGGCAGAAGTAGTGTTGCCAGCGGTGGTAGTGGTAATGGTGGTAGTGCTGGGGTGTAGCGGTGAAGAGGTAGTGGTGGTGGTGGAGGTAGTAGGGGGATGGTGTGGGGGGGTACCCAGACTGGCTAAGGTGGCAGTCAGAGCATCGAGCGAATCCTGTCTCTCCTGTTGAGCACCGAGGGAGGGGTCGGAAGGAGGCATGCGAGTTAAGGTCAGCCAGACACAAAGGCTACTCAATTCATTACAGCCTGGGCAGCTGATAAGTTTAAACTCACTAACTACATGAATTTTAATCAAAAGGGTAAATTTTTAAAACTACCAAATGTGCTAAAATTGTAGCCAACCAGTAACTAATGATAACAAGTAGAATGAAGCAAAAAGACATTGGTTGTTGTTGTTCACACTGTGCTTAGACACTCATTAAGTAGCCTTAATGTTCTGGTTATCATAAAAGCTGATGGCATTATATCTTAGTAGTTAAAATAAAAACTAAATTCATATCACGTCTCATGGCAAAAAGTGTTAATGAGCTTGGCAGATTAAAGTGAAAGTTGTCATGGAAACATAAAGCAAGGAAACTAAAAACAGAAGGTGCATTTGTCAACGATGTTAAGAATTTTTAAGAGTAATAAGTGTTTTGCATATCATAATAATTAAGTCACAAGTCAGTTACAAGACTCCGGGTTTCATTCTCAAGTAAGCTAAGCGTGAGAGGCTCAGATATCTGAAGTAAATTTGATTTGCAAAATTGGACAGCCAACATGCAGTGCCAATCAGTGACTATCTATGTGCTATAAGATTACTTTTCTTTTTACAAGCAGTGTGTGCTTTAAATGTGAAATGATTTTTTCACAAGTTTCACTATATGTGACAAAATCACTCATACATAATCTGTAGTAGTCAACAGAAAGTTAAATTATCAGATGGAAATAATTTCATTACTGAGAAAATTTGACAAAATATAATTTTTAGAACTCTGTATTCAGTAGACTGTTGTTGTCATGAACATGGGACAATATTATCATTCAAAACTTAAATGATTTTAATATAAAATTAAAAATGCTACAGCCACTAAAAATAACTGAAAATTCTTGCATATGCTTTAATTGGTCTCTACACCAAACTTTCCAATGGAGATGTTATGAGTTAATTTTATTCCAAGGCAATATACTTCTATGTTTTCCAATCATGTACAGAGCTTTGCATAACACCCTCATGTGGGGACATGCAAGCTTATCAGTGTATGTCAATATATTCTTTTATGAATAAAAGCATGAAAACCCAAATGTACAAACATACATACACATTCACAAGCATATGTGCACACATGTACTATGCAGTCAGAAGCATCAGTCTGCTTCCAACGTTTCTATTTCTCATTGCCATCTATTGGTTCACTTCCTAAACCAACACAGATGATCGTTTCTCTGCCCTTAGATGACTCTTTGATAAGACGCATCAATGACAAAACTAACGAACATGCCCTAAGTGTCAAGTAAAAGCAGTAGAATACAGAATTACGAGAATGTATGACACTGACTGTACATACAAACACTCATACCCTCACAATGGTGAAGAAAACACAAAGATTTCATATAACTGTGGCAATACACAGGTAAATACAGTATCAAACTAGCCAGATGCCATACTACCTCTTCAAGTCACATACAAACACTACAGACCTGACTGGAAGAGGCCACAGTGGTGAGGAGGCCATCAGCAACACTGGATGAGGCATAGGAAGAGTAATTGATGTGGCCGTGAGGCGACGTCTGCAGCTGACTCAAGGCTGCTGACGAGTCCTGGTGCAGGCATTTTGATGTAACAAAAGCATGAAATAATCAAAGGTTCAATATATATATATTTCATTTTCAGGATTTCTGGTTAAGTGTTGCATAAATATTGCAGTGTAATAGTTGCAGTAGTAGTTTCATCCCCACGTTCATCTGTATCGTGAACCCAGTAGACTGGAGGCTGAAACAGTTTACCATCCTCCTTTCAGTGGGTATGAAAGAGTGTTTGTATAACCAGGCATTTCAGCCAATCAGTTATATCAAGGCTACCACAAAAAGGTATCCCTCTCCAGCATATGCTGTGTAATAAATGCCGTAAATGACTTAACAGGTCAAACGTATGGTACAGTAAATAATACTGGAATGATACACCATTGTATGTTCTCATACTACTGGCATGAAGGTTAAAGATGTTTCAGAGATGCATCAAGAGTGAAAAACAAGCAAGCAATGTATATACAGTATTAATTTTTGGACTCTGCTATCCAACAAAACCCTGCAGGGAAACTATGAATCACTTTAACCACTACAGTATTAAGCATAAGCTAAAAGAGCATTTGTGGGTAATATTACTTCAGTTAAGTTAAAAAGCTTATTATGTTACATGTTGAGGATCTACTGACAATGTCAGCTAGCTAATATTTCTACCGTTCTTCTAACACAAAATGAAATTCTGTATGTAGTGGATAATTTTCGTCATAGCTGTACATCAGCAATTATTCTCCTTCAGTACTGCAACATAGTACAGGTACTCTATTATGGAAACAATCCCAGGCAAAGACCAGAAAGTATGGTAGCAACAGTTCAATTACACATTACTCACCACGGTGTCAACACCACGTGCAGTGTCGTGAGCTCTCTTCACAGCCATGAATGGTCGCTCACGGTCAGATGTATCAGAGTGTTTTCGGGGAAGACTTCGCTGCCCACTCATAGACGTATGATTTCTGCAGGTCGGTAAGAAAAATGCCAATTATTAAACTAACAGATAAAAGACTACACTGCATCTGATACTGGATTAAAAAAAAAAAAAAAAAAAAAAAGGTAGAATAACGATAGGAAAAGTAGATGCTGTAGTAGTAGTAGTAGTAGCAGCACTAGTAGCATTACAGTAGTACTAGTAGTGCAGCAGTAGTAGTAGTAGTAGTGATAAAGTAGTAGTAGTAGTAGCAGTAGTGCAGCAGTAGTAAGTAGTAGTAATAGTAGCAGCAGTATAGTTGTTGTTGTTGTTGTTGTTGTTGCAGCAGTAAGGTAGTACAGTAGTAGAGAAGTAGTAGAAGTAGTAGTAGTAGTAGTAGTAGCAGCAGCAGAACAACTTCAGTCTGTCTGACCAAGCAGAATCAGCAAGTAATCACCCCTGCAGTGTTATTCCATGTAGTGAACTGATGTTCCCTTGCAGTGAATAGCACCTCGCCACAGCAAGGCACAAGGAAGAGTGGGAAAGTTTGGTTCCTGGATGGACACCACATCATACCCAATTTACAGGGACACCACAGTAGGCTCCACATCACCTCATTACGTAGATGCTTTATTTCACTGATATAATGTGGCATAAAGCTGACAATATAGTGTGCAGATAGGATACACTATTGTGATTATTTCATTTCTGCAGCCCAGCACATTAAGAATTACAATAATGTACCGTACATGAAAACAATGTATACAGTGGATTGTAGTCTATTGCTTTAATGAAAGCCTATTCATATAATGATATATATTTTACCTTTACACCAATCCTAAATTTTAACATGGGGAAGGTAACTAAAAAGAGCAGGATTGCTATTGGAGTGCTGAATAAAAAAGAAAAAGAAGACTAGCAGGAAAGGAATGAGATATGGTTATGGAAGTTAGAATAATGATCTGGTACACTTAGAGATAACATATTTTTATGCAACATATACAGGATATGTTTACTGTATGCCAGTACAAAACATTTCAGGGTCACTCTAGACTTACATGCACAAAATGTCAAGCTGCTCTTTTCAGTGATTTTTTTTTTTCCCATGCAAACTGGACTGTTGTTTATCATGGTACAATACTTGAAGCCCTCTCACGTGACTTCAGAGATGGACTCCCGTGGGAGATGTTGTATGCTGATGATTTGGTGTTGACTGCAGAGAATGAAAAGGAGGCGGAGGAAAGATTTAAGAAATGGAGAGATGGCATGGGGCACAAGGGCTTAAGGGTAAATGCAGATAAAACAAAAGTGATGATATCTAGGGTTGGTGGTAGTATAATCAGAGGAGAGGAAGAGTGGCCATGTGCAGTTTGCCACAAAGGTGTGGGAAGTAATTCCATCTTGTGCAGTGTTTGTGATAAATGGGTGCACAAGAGATGTAGTGGTATTAGAAGTAGACTGAGAGATAATGCTGATTTTATGTGTGCGGCATGTCGGGGAGAGCAGGTGGAGATTGTTAGGCGTGAAAGGATTGAACTTGCAGGTGAGTCTCTTGAGTGTGTGGAAGAGTTTTGTTATCTGGGAGACATGTTATGTGCTGGAGGTGGGGCTGGAGCTAGCTCGGTTGCTAGGGTGAGAAGTGGTTGGAAGAAGTTCAGGGAGCTGTTGCCTCTCCTGACATTGAGAGGACTCTTCTTACGTGCTAAGGGGTCTTTGTATGCAGCATGTGTTAGGAGTGTGATGCTGTATGGTAGTGAGACCTGGGCAGTAAAGGAAGAGGATATTCGCAGGCTTAAACGTACAGAAATGACAATGATTAGGTGGATGCGCAGTGCGTTCCTGCGTGCAAGGCCTGGGGGGGCTGGGTTTACGATGGAAGAGTTGAGAGGTATGATGGGACTGGAGTGTATTGGTGTTGTGATGAGGAGAGGTAGGCTGAGGTGGTTTGGACTTTTGGAGAGGTTGGTGGATGATAATTGGGTGCAGAAGGTGAGAAGTGTTAATACTGGGGGGGGGGGGGGTAGACCGAGAAAGACATGGGACGAGGTCATTAAGTGTGACCTCAGGGTTAAGGAATTGAACAGGGAGGCTGCCAAAGATCGAGCAGCATGGACAGCCGCCATTAGGTGACCAAGGCCGACGCATGCCAGCATGTTGGAGCCTTGAAAAATGAAAACGAAAATGAAACTGGAGGAAATGTGATTCAAACAGCTGATATATTTTATGTTGTGAAAAGATGTTTCTTATGCCATTAACAGATATGTTCAGCTGTAGATCTGCCTGCCATATCTAGGCATAAGCAGTTTAAATCAGCTACTTTTGCCAGACTGCTCTTTTAGGGGCCAATTTAATTAAATTTGACCATTTAAATCCTCCTTTGGTTCCAAGAAAATATGGCTGGTCCTTTTTTATATACACAGTGAACTTTGTCCTTTTTAAATTAACTCTTTTTAGCCTACAAAGTTAACACAAACTAGATATGAATAACATGTCTGGCTACTGTCTCTCAGAAAAACCTGGCAACTGCAGATGTTTTTGTGCACTTGCCAATGTAATTGTATACTATTTAAACCTAAACACCATTTAAACCTACTCCTACTCCTATGCAATGTTAAGGGTGAACAGGTCTGATTTACTTTTATATACTGTATATGTTAAAGCTATTTAGAAGTACTCAAAATTGTAGCTGTAGGTAAGCATTATTTAGAAAGACCTATATTTTTTGGGTTAGTTTATATCATTTGGTAAGTTAATGTTCTTTAGCTGATCTATGTTGTTAAGCCCAGTCCACATAAGGGGTCATGTCGCGTGCTCTATTGGGCGTCATGTTGCCCAGCTCATGTTGCTGAGGGCCATAATGTCCACACTTGCCAGATAGGAAAGGAGGAGCATGAATACCAACACTGCAGTAGTTCAAGACACTGTGATGTGGAGCATGCTGGCACTATGTTGTGCCAAAAAGAATAAGAAAAACAAGGTGTGGTGCAAGCTATGGCTGTCTCGAAATAAATATAAACTTGCACTTCTTAAGTTCTTGTCCTGGTATTGCTGTTTTTCACCTGCCAGACACTTGGGTGCATCTTGAAGAGGTCTATAAAATGTAGGATGTTGCTCCTTGACCATTCAGTACATTACCTGTATTTTCCTCTGCCATTGTGTTGTGCTGGTGATTAAAAAGGGCAGTAACAATACAACTCCTCTCAACAGAAGCCATACGACTACTGCAAGGGCATTGTTGCATCATAGTGAACATTGTCACCATGAAATGCCGCTTGGCCAGATCTGCCAGAAGTGGGCGGCATAGATCCTCCACAGCACAAAAACCTGAGTTGGGCAACATGATGCATAACAGTGCGTTTTTTTTTTTTTTTATGTGTCCGACTCTGGGCATAGGCTTCACAGCCTGCTATCAAGGCCCAGCAGTCCTCCTATGTAACATGAGACCTTGTGTGGACGGGACTTCAGACAGGCCTGGAGTACTGATCCATGTTGCTCCTAGGGGTCTGCAGCCCCAAGTCTAATTTGCCACTGAACAGTTACAAGTGACCTCTTAAGAATCGGTGAGAACATTTGCAAATGTGGAAGCATTATTTTTATTTTATTTTTTTTTGTGTGTGTCCAACTCTGGGCATAGGCTTCACAGCCTGCTCCCATGGCCCAATAGTCCTCCTACATTCCATACACCTCTACATGTCACATTTCAGCGCTAACACCCACCGTCCATATTGAATACATGATAGGGCTGTCTCATACACAACTGGTGTACTGGTATTAGCGGGGGTATTTTTACAACATGTCGGAGGGTCTTCTGGTAGATCAGTAAAGTCTGCTGTTTATGGAACTCAAATCCGTAAACTGTTCCCTGCCCCAGCCGGGATCTGAACCTGGGTTCCATTGGACTGCAGGCCACCTCACTTCTGATTGAGCCACCGCATCCCCCATGCATGGAAAAGTTTGAGAGGAATGGGACACTGTTTTTGATTGGAGATATGAACAGAAAAGTATGAAGTGTGAAGGTGGATGGAGTAGTTGGTGAGTGGGATGTGCCTGTGGAAGTGGGTGAGAATTGCAGAGCTCTAGTGGACATTTGTGGGGGAGGAGATTGGTGATAGCCAATACTCCTCTTTAGGCACAAAATGACCCACAGGTATATGTGGTAAGTGATGAGAACGGTGGGTGGTGAATTGAATGAACGGAAGGCAATGACTGATTATGTATGTGTGGATGAGAGAATGAGATGGTATGTAGTGGGTGCAAGAGCATACAGAGGTTGAAAGAGTGGACTTTCAGACTACCACTTGGTGGTGCTGAAAGTCAAGGTTCAAATGCAATAGAAGAATAGGAGGGAAGGACAGGAGGAAGTAGTCCATAATGAGGATAGAAAGGTTGCAGGAGTTTGAAAAAAAAAAGGCAGAATAAAAGAAAGAAGTGAAAAAATGATTGGGTAAATATGATTTGGAGCAGATGGAGGAGGTGGAAAGTAAATGTGTAAGATATTCACAGAAGAAATCCGTGCAGCATGAGGTGGTGTGAGGGATGAAGAGAAGATGTAAGGGGATGCAACGAGCAGCATGGTGGAACGAAGAGGTAAGACATGCTGTAGTGCAAAAGAAGAAAGCATATAGTGAGTGGATGGGAAGAAGAGGCATGGACGAAGTTCAGAGATGGAAGAGAGTGTTATATGCATAGAGGAGGAGAGAGGTGAAAAGATTATTAAGAGAGAGTAAGAAGAGAGTGGATAATGAATTTGGAAGGAATCTGAGTGTAAAGTGGAGGAAATGTAAGAAAATGTTCTGGAAGGAAGGAAAAAGAGTTTGACAAGGTGACAGAAAAGAAAGTTGGAAGTGAAAAGTAAAAATGGCAAATTGATAGTGGAGAAGGGAGAAAATGTGAGCTGAAGGATAGAACACTTTTAAGGAACTGTTAAACATGGGGAATGAAAGCAAAAGAGTGTAAGTGGCTGGGAAATGGCTGGGAGGAGGAGGGAGGTGAGATGGGAGGAAGAGATCAGTAGGATGGAAGTAGTGGTCTAGTGGAAGCAATGAAGAAAGTCAAAATGGGGAAAGCTCCAGGAATTGATGGCGTGTGTGATGAAATGCTGAAGCATGGGGGAGAGACAGCAGTAGAATGGATATGGAAGATTTGTAGATTGGCCTGAGAGGAAGGTAGATTCCCAGAGGATTGAAAGTCAGGTATAATTAATCCCCCTGTACAAAAGAAAAGGGGAAAAAGAAGTGTGTGGTAATCATAGGGGCATCTGTCTTCTTATTAACAGGAAAAGTATATGGTAGGATACTTATTCACAGAGTTAGGGAAATTACTGAGGAATTATTTGGAGAACAGGGAGGTTTTAGGAAGAGATGAGGTTGTGCTGATCAGACATTCATCCTTAGGTCTTTAGCTGAAAAGTTTCTAGAGAGGGGAATGAAGTTGTATGCGGCTATGGATTTGGAGAAAACATATGACAGAGTAGATAGACAGGGAATGTGGAAAATATTATGAATATATGGAGTAAATGGGAAGCTATTGAATGCCATGAAGATATGTATAAGGGTTGCTAAGGCTGCAGTTCTTGTGGACAGTGAACTGAGAGAATTTTTCTATTTGAATGTTGGTTTCAAACAGGGATGTGTCAAGTCGCCATAGCTGTTCAATCTGTATATGGATGCGGTTATAAAAGAGGTACACGGTAGGCTAGTGGATGTTGGAGTGGCCTTAATTAGAAACGGCAGCGTTTGGAAACTTCTTGTACTGTTGTTTGCAGATGATACTGTGTTGTCAAGAGAAGACGAAGGGGAACTGCAAGGCTTGGTGGATGAGTCTGGGAGAATGTGTAAGAAACGGAATCTAAAGGTGAATGTAGGGAAGAGTAAAGTTATGGTCTTTGAGAGAAATGAAGTCACTGAATATACAGCGGGATTGGATGATGAGGAAATGGAAAATGCAAGTGCATTTAAGTATTTGGGAACTGTGATGAGTAAGGATGGGAGCTGGGAGGATGAAGTGCTTGAAAGGGTGTAATAAAGAAGAAAGGTTGCTGGTTCTCTGAAAGTAGTGATAAGAAACAGGGAAGTGAGTATGGAAAGTAAAAAAAGTTGCTGCATGATAGTATTGTGATACCAACTCTAACGTATGGAAGCGAAGCTTGGACCTTGTTGGAAGCACACAAGTCAAGAGTGAGAGCAGTGGAAATGAATTATTTGAGAGGAGCATGTGGAATTACATGGAGAGACAGAATGACAAATGAGGAAGCGAAGGAGTGTTATGGTGTGGATGTGACAGAAAGCGTTGGGAGAAATACACTGAGGTGGTTTGGCCATGTGGAGAGGATGGAGAGCGAGAGACTAACGAGGAGAGTGTATGTGAGTAAGGTGGAGGGGGGGGAGGGAGGGAGAGGCTGAAGATGAGATGGAGGAATGGAGTGGAGAGGCAAATGAGAGAGGTGGGTGTGAGCCAGGGGGGAGGCCAGTGAAATGGTGGGTGACAGGGCAACATGGAGGTGTTTTGTTTGTGGCCACCCCTTATGGAAATGAGGCGTCTGGCAATAGACAGACAGATAGAGAACATTTGCAAAAGAATAAAGTAAGAGGACCCTAAGGATTAACTTCAACTAACCAAATTTAAAAAAAATGCTGACCTGCTGGGAGGAACTGGAGAGGATGGGGCAGAGCTGCCCCTGGTAGGTGCAGCAGCCTGACCAATGGGGGGCTTCTGTGGGGTGGAGTGGGAGGGGGCACCAGTGTTGATGGTGAGGGGGGCCATGGTCTTGACGGGGGAGGACTCACGGGAGGTCTCGGAAAGCAGGGTGGTGTCACTGACATAACCATCCTCAAAGTCCTTGCTGCTCGCCGGCCGGTGCTGCAATACATGATAAAAGTGCTTAACGTGATCCTCATTATCATCACCATCATATGTGATTGGGAGATCTTGAGCACAACAAGGAAAAAGCAGACAATATACAGCAGCCACCAACAGATAACAACCCAGCAGATGATGCTGCCATCACAGCCAAGCTACAGTGCAGTTATTATCATTCTTCACTAGAGCCAACACAAACATAAAACAGAGCTCACAAACAAATTATTGTCCCCCACTTCAATGCAGTTATCAATCCATATCACAATTACTTAATACACTCACTCTCACAACACTGACAAACCTTCAACATACAGTAATCCTAACCAAAAACCTCTGAAATTGCCTGAATGAAGTGGATGAACTCTCACAGTCCAATGGGTATGTTCAAATAAGCCTGGAGTTACAACACAACAACAACATTAGAGGTCAAGGGACTCCAACTTTCCTCCAGGAAGCCACAATACAGTACAGTACTGCAATATTATTTCAAAGAAAATCAGCATTATATTATTCAGAAACCTCTGAAAATTGTGGCTAGATGAACACTAATTCAAACAACTAACTGCTAGATGGGGAAAACCTAATTAGGTATAATAAGTAAACTGATCATATAAAGGAAATCCACAAATATAGCATACACTTATACCAGAAAAAAAGTATGTGATGCTCTCATACACCTGTCATCCTGTGTTGCTGGGTAAAGAAGTAAATGTACTAATTGTAGCTATAAAAAGTATTGCGTCTGTAAAGTACCTGTGTCATGCGGGTGCGCAGCTCGGACAGCATGCGAGCCTCCTGGGGCCCCCTCTCCGCCCTGAACTTGGCCTCCTTCCGTTCAGCAAGCTTACGCTGCTGCATTTGCAGCCATGATAGGTTGTTGCTCCCAGTGCTGCTAAAGCTGCGGCTGTTGGATAACAAGGTCCGATAAGTTGCAACAATTTGTGAACAGATCAATGATCATCATGCGAAGGTTATGAAGCAGTTCTAATATAAAACATGGTTGGGTTTAACACATGAGTAACAATACAGGTGAATTACATCTATTTGAAGTCTGACAAAGGTACCTTGTAGTGACAGTACTGTATATGCATTATATGGTCAGCAATACACTATACAATGTTGTTCTGTCTTATTATATGTGCTCCATTATTCTAGTAGTTTCATTCTTTCGCTATCAACTCATTTAGGGATGATAAGCTATGAAACAGAACAGTACTGCTATAGTATCGGAGCACAAGTGCCGATGGAGGCATATTTGTCTCACAATCTGCATGTTCCCTGAGTTTAGGGTTCAAAGCTGTGGCAGAAATTTGAAGTGGGTGATGGTATGATGTCCCTTTATTATATTCATACCCTGACAAACACAAACATAATCTTTCCAATATTTCAGTCTTCAAATGAATCGCTCATTCCAGACACCCCTTCCCAATTGTGTGTCACCAGTTTAGGGAATTTCAGTTTCTCTAAGAGAAACTCCAGTCCCACAGTGGCTCTTATACGGACTCAAGTCTTAATCATTATGATTCATCATCATCCCAGTTTTCCAAAAGGTTCTTATGCATCAATGTTGCTGCAGTTTATTTATGCAATAACCATGCTGCAATGGCAAAGGCACTGTATGATCAACAGCTGATGTGCCATATAATTTTCCTGTGCAGCCAATTTTGGCATCAACTTCCAGATACTTCAATAACCAACTCAGGCCCTTCAATCCCATTTTGGTCCATTCATATCAGTCTCTGTCCATTCAGATCAAATTAAACCATTTCAAGTTTATTCAGGCTTAAAAACTATTCCTAACCAGATTCATCTAGGTGTCACTTTATTTTATTTTTTAAACATTCATTCAGATCTAACCACATCAGTCTACATTTATCATGGCCATAATAATCAGGTCCAGTTAGGTGCATTTATACTGTATGGTACTGTACTACTTTGGATCCAGTCATGTCAACTTAGGTCTCTTCTAATCAGTGCAGGGTCATTTTGTATAGGTGTGTGGTATATAGGAGGACTGCTGGGCACTGGGAGAAGCTATGAAGCCTATGCCCAGAGTCAGACATATTTAAAAAAGAAAAAAGAAAAAAAAAGAAACACTTCAGGTCCATCTGGGCCCTACACAGCCACTTGGTGCCCAATCAGGTCAATATTGGTGCATTCAGGTCACTTTATTTACTATGGCACCTAATGGGGCTCAACCAGGAAAATTTTGGTAAATTCTGACAAATTCACATCCATTTATGACAAATCAGGTCCAGTAGATAAATCTGTGTCTGTTTACTCACTTCAGGCCCAGTCTGATCCAGTCAGACCCTTTTTAGGTCAATAATGTTCTGATCCATTCATAACCATTCAGTTCTAGTCAGGTCATATCTGGTACAACGGCAGATTTAAGTTCAGTTCAGTCCATCTTAAGTCCCCTCAGGCCGGTTCATATCCACTCAGACCTTTTGCATCAATTCTGCTTCAGCAGTGCAAAATTTGGTACCTTCAGTTTATTTAGATCCTTTATTATCTAATAAGGTTATATTACGTCAACTCCGAATCATCTAAACCACTTCAGGTCCATTTTCCTGTCACTTTCAGGTACTTTAGATTCAGTTTCATATATTATAGTGTGTCCAAACTAATCTGCTATATCTATGTGGTTTTCAGATATGTGAAGTTTTAAAACATTATTATTATAAGTACTATTATTATTGTGTGGTTGATGGGGGCACTCAACATCCACTCACTCGATGTAGTGCTGTTTTGGATGTCTGCCTTTTCCTCTCTTCCTTCCTTCCTCTTTTGTCCTCCTTTCCGTCGCTCTTTCCTCTTCCTTCTGCCTATGGGTGACTCTACACTGAGTGACAAGCCAAATGGTTTCCTATACACCAAATATTGGCGCCTGGTGGTTTAGTGGGTAATCACGGCGCTCCAATCGGACTGAGCCTGTGTTGGTTTATATCCAAGGGGTGGTTCACGTAATGCCACTTAGGAATGAATAAGGCTGGTTACTCTCATCTACAATGTCAGGACCAACTTGCCTAGCCCTGGGCTCCTACACTCCTCATGGGGCAGCATAGGAATGGATGGATGGATGGATTATTATTATTATTAATTATTATTATTATTATTATTATTACTTTTATTATTAATATTATGGTGGTAGTTGATGGCGACCATCATCCACTCACTTGATGTAGTGCTGCCTATTTCTTCCTTCACTTTTATTATTCTTTTTCTATCTGCTCTCCTCTCTTCTTTATTTCTCCCACCTTTCCAGTCACATTTTATTACTCTTCTTTCCTTTTCATGTGGCTTTACACTGAGTGACAAGCCTAAAGGTTTCCTGGAAGCCAGGAAACCATTTACAATGCTGGGTGGCAACCGTATAACCATCTCATATGTGTCAACATGTTGGTTGGTGGAGGGTTAGTGCCCCTCCCCATAAAACAAGTAACTCAATGACAAATGGCCACCCCTTATGGGATTATGGCTTCTGGCTAAGGATAGATAGATAATTATTATTATTATTATTATTATTATTATTATTATTATTACTGTATTACATGACAGTATTGTGATACCAACTCTAACATATGGAAGTGAAGCTTGGACCCTGTTGGAAGGACAGAAGTCAAGAGTGAAAGCAGTGGAAATGAGTTATTTGAGAGGAGCATGTGGAGTCACATGGAGAGACAGACTAACAAATGAGGAAGAGAAGGAGCGTTGTGGTGTGGTCGAGGACGTGATGTGAAGCGTTAGGAGAAACACAGAAACACGTTAAGGTGGTTTGGGCATGTGGAGAGGATGGAGAGTGAAAGACTGACAAGGAGAGTGTATGTGAGTGAGGTGGAGGGGGCGACAGGGAGGGGGAGGCCAAGGATGAGATGGAGGGATGGAGTGGAGAGGTACATGAGAGAAGGGGGTGCGAGTTGGAGGCGGGGTGGTGAAATGGTGGGGGACAGAACGACATGGAGGCGATTTGTTTGTGGCCACCCCGTGCGGGATTGAGGCATCTGGCAATAGATAGATAGATAGATTACCATTACTATTACCTTTTGGGGGAATGGGAGTGGGAGGCAGAATACACCATCAGCAGATGGGGCATTGGCATTTCTCAAAGAAATAAAAAAGGGGTGGGAGGAGAGGTAGAGATAAAAATGGATGAGATGAGAAGAAAGTTGTGGACAGAATGGGTTGGACTGGTGGCACACCACGACTTGGGGAGAACACTTTGATAAAATGGGCATTATAACCCAATCAGTAGAGTTTCAAGTCAACTATTTTTCTTTAAATTTCAAGAGAGAAAAGCAAGGCAACACCTGGATTCATCGACCACACGACCTGCATCATGCCATGAAAATGTCAGAGGGCAGTTTGAGAAATGGATGTGGTGTGCAAACAAATGGGTGAGATGAGGTGGAATTGTGGTGTGGGATGGGGAGGGGAGATGAGAGTACAAGGTATATCCATTAAAACAGGTGCTGTAGAATTACTGGTTCGAGTACAGTTACAGTTTATTTCAATGTTTTCCCCAACAACAAGAACAAACAAGCTTGCATTGCTCTCATATACTTAGCCATGGTTACCTAACATCTAATGACGCAAAAAAAAATAAATGGCTGGTTTGGTGGAATGGAATGGACTGGGATGGTGTTGGGTGGGTATTTGGGCTGGTTAAGTGATGATTTCTATATTCAATGGAGGAAGGGGCAGAAATAGCTAAGGTGGGTAGCAAGCAAGGACTGAGCTGGTAGTGGGTGGTGGCACATGTTGGGGAGTGTGCTCAGGAAACACAGGTGTTACAAGATGGCCAATTCAGGCATATGTTAAAAATTTCACCAAGAAATTTGATTAAAAGGGTGGAACAATTAGAATCGGGATGGTGGGTGGTAAGGCACAGTGGGAACAGTGTACACAATGTTATATACCTAAAGAGTACACTGTATGTTGACATTTTAGGTGAGGAGACTGTAGCACCAGTCGAGCAGGGCAGTACTCCCGAGGAGGATGGAAAGCTGATGACAGGGAGAGCTTAAGCTCCCGATTCATCAGCCCTCAGGACTTGTTCCTGACCATCCCCCTTTGCTGAACTTTTTCAGTGTCTCAGTAACACAGAGAGTAGACCAGCATGCTCTCCAATACAAGTTTCTCTAACTGTCAACACCAAACTACATACACGCTACACACTACACTTCCTTTTCAAAAAATTCTAAAAAATGGCGCATATAAATCATGCCTCGGAGTCCCCAGGGGTGGGGACCATAAATGTCCCCACCATCCGCCCCTCTCCCGGTGACGACTCTCGGAGCTGCCTGGAACCACTGTCTGACTCACTCCTTCTTCATTTCTGTAACATTCGCGGCCATTCCTCTAACTTTCGCTCTGTTGAGCACCACCTCTTCTCCTCTAAACCTCACCTTCTCTTTCTTTCTGAGACTCAGCTGTCTGAGACAACTGACAGCAAATCCATTTCTGTATCCTCCTACTTTCTCTATTCTCATTTCAAAGCCAAAGGTGGCTGTTGTGTATATGTACGCAACGATCTATCTTGCTCTCATGTTCCTGAACTTGATTCTTCTGAATTCTCTACTCTTTGGCTTCGACTCTCCTGTCATTCTCTGACTAAATATATCTGTGCTATTTACTTATCTCCTAATTCTACCAACTATCAAAAATTCTTCGACTATCTTACTTCTACGATGGAACACATTCTATCCATTTCTCTTTTCTCTGAAATCTCCATTCTAGGAGATTTCAATGTTCACCACCACCTTTGGCTCTCCTCTTCTTTCACTGATCCACCTGGTGAACAAGCCTACATCTTTTCTATCCTTAATGACCTAGAGCAGCTTGTACAGCACCCTACCCGTATCCCTGACCGCCT